>JARQOC010000003.1:563248226-563382129 GCA_033576535.1 Allobates femoralis
TCTAGGTTTCTTATTAATCCATATATAATTTAAATAAAAGAGTGGATTTTATTTAAGATTCGTTCTGGGATATGTATCGGGAGTATTTGAAATAGGTATAAAAATTTTGGGTAAGATTATGCTTTTAAGTAAATTTTTCCTCCCAATCCATGATAAAAAGGGGGTCCTCCATGATCTAACCGTCTCAAGTGCTTTTTCAAGTGTTGGCTCTACATTGAGGGTAAGAAGATCCCTTGCTGAATGACCTATTTTGATGCCTAAATATGTAATATATTTATTTGGCCAAGTAAAAAGGTAGTTGTGTTTATACAACTTTTTTGGTGGATTTGGGTATGTTCAGGCTTAGAGCTTCAGATTTTGATACATTGATGTTATAATTTGACAGTTGGCCGTACGTCTTCAAAGCTTGTACAAAGGCCGGGATGCCCCTATCTGGTTCAGATGATACTACCAACAAGTTGTCCGCAAATGCAGCTGATTTGTGATGAATCTTGCATATCTGAACTCCTTTAATCTCTTCATTCATTTGAATAATTTTCAGTAATGGTTCCATGACTAGTACGAACAGTAGAGGGGACAGAGGGCATCCCTGCCTTGTGCCATTCTGTATTAAAAAGAGATCTGAGAGCATATTGTTAATTCTCAATTTTGCTGATGGTGAGGTATACATTTGGAATATAGCTACTATTAGAAGGGGTGGGACATGGAAAGCCGACAAGGTGCTGCGAAGGAATATCCAGTCCACCCTGTCGAAGGCCTTCTCGGCGTCTTGTGCTTAGCAGGACCAGTGGTTTATTGTGCGTCCGTGCGTGTTGCATTAAATGTCAAATCCTGCTCGCATTGTCTCTTCCCTCCCTTCCCTGCACAAACCCCGTCTGCTCGAGTGTGACCAATTGTGGAATCAGGCCCGTTAAGCGCCTCGCTATTAAGCTAGCGTAAATTTTCAAGTCAACATTAAGCAAGGAGATGGGCCTGTAACTCCCACAAAGTGTAGGGTCTTTGCCTTCCTTATGCAGGAGGGAGACATGCGTTTCGAGAATCTGGGGGGAAAGAGAGCTTCCATGAAGAACTGCGTTACACATTTTCAACAGGTGGGGACTCAGGACAGAATAGAATGTCTTGTAATAGAGAAGTGGGAAACCATCTGGCCCCGGCGATTTGCCGGTCGGGCCCCTCGACAGGATGGACTTGAGTTCAGTAGGTTCAAAGGGTCTAATCAACTATGTCTGCTGAGTCTTAGTTAATTTTGGTAGAGATAGAGAGGAAAGGAAGGAATCGATATCGGCTTTCCTTTGAGTTAAGGCCGTCTCCAGTTCATGTGGCCTCAATTGATAAAGGTTTTTGTAAAAAGTTAGGAATTCTGCAACTATTTGGTCGTAGTTTTGCATTAATTGGCTCGAAGTCATATGATGTTTCTAAAGTTGGCAAATTGTAGCTTGGTAATCCTTGCCTCAAGTGACATATCTGGCTTGTCTGGTTTTAAAATTGATTTGCTTGTTCTGCTTTGCATGCATGGTATTGAGAACATCCTTCTCCAGTACCACAGGTGTTAATTTACCTTCTTTTTTGTTCCTTTATCATTCAGGTTTCACATCCATAGGTTACCAGAGAATGAGGTTTCACATCCATAGGTTACCAGAGAATGAACCAGACTATGTATGAGCTGAATCTACATCATCAGTGAAATGTTCCTCGATTTGAAGACCTCTTCAAGTGACTTAGTTGTTGATTTGACCATAGCTTTTCTCCTATTAAGTTCTGATGTCATCACTGAATCTTTAGTGATCAATGAGTTGAATAGGCTGTAGTCCAGTTCATAATGGTCCCACATTAGCTCCTACACTGTAAAATGGTCTCTGCATTAGCTCTCAGACTGTACAATGACACCAGCATTAGCTCTCACACTGTATAATGGCCTCAGCATTAACTCCACAAATGTATAATGGCCCCCACATTAGCTCCCACTCTGTATAATGGCACCTACTATTCTGTGTAATGGCCCCCAAATTAGCTATCACAATTTATAACTGTCCCTGCATTAGCTGTTATGCTATATAATGGCCCCCACATTTGCTTTCACCCTGTATAATGGCCCCACATTAGCTCCTACACTGTACAATGGCCCTCACATTAGGTTGCATGCTGAAAAATGGCCCTGGAATTAACTCCATGTACTATAATGGCCCTGGTATTAGCTTCCATGCTGTATAATTGGTCGCACATTAGCTCCCATGCTTTATAATGGCCCTCGCATTAGCTTTTATTCTGTGCTTTATCCTAGCTATGTATCAATATACTGGGGATCCCATGATGTTTTTTTAAATATGTAAATAAATAATTTAAAGAAACAGCATTGGATCCCCTCCAATTTTGATACCCAGCCAAGATAAAGCAGTCAGCTTCAGCTGGGAACTAGTATTCTCAGGCTGGGGAGGCCCATGGTTATTAGGCCCTCCCCAGGCTAAAAATAGCAGCCCACAGCCACCTCAGAATTGGCGCTTTTAGTAGATGCATCAAATTCTGGTGTTTTACCCTGCTCATTCTGATTGCACTGGTTCATGGGCAATCGTGTTACATAAGGGGTAAATGAGAGCTGTGATTTGTCAAAAAGTACAGCTGGCATCAAGCCCTAGGTTAGTAATGGGGGGAGGTAAGTCTTTGAGATCCCCCCATTACTAACCTGTAAGTCAAAAGAAATAAAAACAAACACCCAAAAATCTTTTATTGGAAATAAAGAACACACACCCTTTTTTTACGCGTTTATTGACCCCAAAACACCCCTTCAAGTCTGAAGTAATCAACCACATAACAGCCACGGAACCTGGCTTTGCTATATCCAGAGGCTGCAGTGATGAAAAACGCAACCACTCACTTTAGCTTCAGGGGGGAGCCCTTAAATGTGACAAGCAATGATGAGTTCACCAAGTTCGTAGCCGGGACTCCCCACTGCCGTCAGTGAACTCACTTGAACCCACTGTCACATTGACAGATAGCAGAACATGGTGCCACAGCAGTCCAGAGCATTTTCCATTTATTGTACTTGAGGAACAAATGTGAGATTATGCCTATGTGAAATGTAATAAAGAAATGGTAACTGACTCAAATATTCAATAAAAGGTTGTCCACTTTCCAATAAGACAACTAGTTTTACAACACTATCACTCTAGCACTGTCCCCTACTCTTTCTTGATATTTGCCAAACTGAACAGATCCTTTGAGTTTCCAGCAAAAAGAAAAACCCTTGGCACAATATGGAATGCAGTAATGTTCCAAAGCAACTCGCTGACTTTAATGTAGGCTCACAAGCTGGGATATTCAGCCATCGTCTGCCTCCAACAGCTGCGAGAGGAACAGCCCTTCACTGGTGGCTGATAACCTGTTTAATGATGCAGTGCAGATGGGTACCCATAATGGCCAAGGGTCTGCTGAAGAGTTAATTCACAGCTTTCTGTGTACACCGTACATAGGCAGAAAAAAGCCCCATTATGGTGGGGACGAAATCATTCAGATATCATGAATATGGAACAATCTATGGCAGCTGGATTTCTAGTCCTCTTGTGATAATCTTCTGTTAACAAAACTGTGATTTTATCAAAACTACATCAAGCAGCCTGGTAAGAAGTAAACTGTTGGCAAATTAAATAAAATGCTTTCAGAGAGCAGGAAAGAGGCACCAGTGTCTAATGAAAACCATTTATAGGCTGGAGTGTGAGCATACGAACTCCGGGTTGCTCAGTCTAAAGCACCAAACAGGTAAATTCATAAAGAGAGAAGACGGCAGTCACTGGAGGATTCTGCTGGTGTCACTTTTATTTGAGCTGGCAGTGTTACATTGTGCAGGGAGGGGGTTGCTGAGAGGACAACGGCACAGTTTTGCGCGGCTTTGTGGGTCCAAGCTACTGGTGGCGGCAGCTCCACCCTTCAAATAGGGGGAGCTATGATCACGTATTTCCGTCGCCAGAAGCACAAACGTTAATTAAAAAACTAATGTCATAATTAAAAGTTTGTACAAAATACAACACTGATTACAATAACAAATGGCCGTTGTCATCTCAGCAATCCCCTCACTGCACAATGTAACACCGCTGTCACATCGCCATTGGACTCGGTGGCTGGTGTTCCTGCCTCGGCCGCTGGGAGGCGGCGGACTCCTTCGGCTGATGGTGCCGGTGATAGGAGGGCCATGTCCTCATATGGACCTGCTCCTTCGATGTCTGCCTGTGTCGCTAAACGCCGCCGTGCTTCTCCTGTGAGTGATGTTGGTTGCAGAAAAGAGGGCCTTGCAGAGGTGTCTGATAGGCGCGGCCTTCGTTATTCTTTCAGAAGTGGGAAGGTTGGTGCAAGCCGTGCATCACCATCTGGCCTGGTTCTAGGGGCCGTCTGGATGAGATCATCAGGCTGTGAGCTCCAGCCTATGGGAGGTAACCGTGCCCTTCAAATACCTTGGAGCCTGTCTTGCAAGCCACCAGATATAGTCTTGGTTCCCCAGTGATATAGTGTGTGTTTGGTTTTGACTTTGACCTTTGCCTGGATTTTCGACCCCGCTACAGCCTGACGATTTTGTACCTTAGCTGCCCTCTCGGTTTTGACTTGGACTCCTGACTATGTTTTTCGGGTCCTGATTTTTTCCCTTTCTGGCGATCTTCCTGCTCCGCTGCTCATAATATGCAGCTACCCCATGGGCTCCGCTGTAATTCCAGATCCCTGTATAGGGGTTAAGGGTCTCGGGGTGCTGCCTTACCAGCAGCTCAGCCTCCCAGCGGATGGTCATTACTACCGTCAGCTCAAATAAAAGTGACACCAGAAGAATCCTCCGGTGAGTGCCGTCTTCTCTCTTTATGAAATTAAATAAAATAGTTTAGTGAAAGTTACCTGAATTTCTGCCCAGAGTTATTTTTTGCAGACTTATGCATATTGAGGAATCTGTGAAGTAGGTGAAATCTAATGTGAAATATCTTATGAATTGATTGTCAAGTTTGTAGAAAAAGTAAAGTATTGGAATCTGAGAGTCCTCAGTGGTTGATACCTTTTAATGGCTAACTGAAAAGATATTATAAGTCGTTACCAGCCTGATGAAGGGGCCATAGTGTCCCGAAAGCTTGCTTTACTTTTTCTTACCATCTTTTCAGTTAGCCATTAAAAGGCATCAACCACCCAGGACTCTCAGATTCTAATATTTTTCTATCTACTGTTACAGGAACAAACATTCTTTACCTTACAAAAAGTAAAAGATGTCAATATAGATAGCAAGCAAAATTTACACACAAAAATTAAACACATTGATATTGACCACCAGTTTTTCTGGCAATTAGATGTGAGCAGAACAAGCTGGCCAGGACATCCCAAACATTTGCAAAGTCAGACATTCTGGG
Organism: Allobates femoralis; assembly: GCA_033576535.1. Classification (NCBI taxonomy): domain Eukaryota; kingdom Metazoa; phylum Chordata; class Amphibia; order Anura; family Aromobatidae; genus Allobates; species Allobates femoralis. The sequence continues at coordinate 563,253,599 of JARQOC010000003.1, forward strand.
TTGTTAAAAGAGAATTCTTGGATGACTTGTTACACTTATCTTTCTTTTGAAGTTATGCCAGCTAACATACCAACCAACTGGAAAGTCTTCCACATTAAGCTTTTAACAGCTATGTAGACCATTTTAGTGTATTTAGACTGCAAACGTAACAAACTATTTGTATGTTTGTTATACTTTTATTGAGATATGATTTTAATAATCTTTATATTTGCACTATATAAATTATTTGTACAAACTAATATTCTAAGATCAACAATGGGATCATATTTTGTTAGCATGGCTCAAAATATACACTAGAAATGTAGTTGCTAACAGCTAAGTTTACCAACTTCTCATAGAAAATATACAAAATCAGTATGTGAGACATTTGTCTTCGTATTCACATGAGCAAACTTGGAAACAACATTGGAAAATTGGTGATATTAATTTAAAGCAAACTTTTCACAAAGATCAAAAGTAGCCATGTTTGGCTTTTATGTTACTCCCACTGTTCCCTTTGCATAGGGGGGCAGCACTGTTCTCTATCTGTAGAGGGCAGCACCGTTCCTTATATGTAGGCGGCAGCACTTTTCCCCATCTGAGTGGAGCAGCACTGTTCTCTTTCTGAAGGGGGCAGCGCCGTTCTCTATCTGAGGGGGGCAGCACCGTTTTCTATCTGACTGGGGTAGCACTATTCTCTATCTGCTTGGGGCAGCACTGTTCTCTATCTGCAAGGGCCAGTGCCATTCTGTATCTGAGGGGGGCAGCACCATTCTCTATCTGAGGGGGCAGCACTGTTTTTGTAGTTTAATATGCCATTTGGTTTTAGAGATATGGGCCTTTTTGTTTAGGCTAATTTTTATGCTAATGGCTTAGTGGCATTGTGCATGGGGTCATAATGTTTTAAATCCAATAGACAAAGGCCAAAAGTCTTATTTTAACCAATCCATAATAAAACATAACTTTTAATCATTAAATTAAAGATACAAATAACTCGACTGGATTGGGGGGAGATCGTCGCTGAGTTGTGAAGACATGCTGCTCTGCACTGCTCAGCATCCACCAGCATCCAAGCTCCAGCCAGCCTTCTAATCCAGGACCTTTAGCATCGGATCCTGCTCCCCCTCAGCTAGCCAATCAACTATACAGCAGAGGAAGAGGACGTGGAGAGAGACGCCATGAACTCCCTGCACGTGGGACTGCTGCAGGACGCATCCTTGGATCTCGCCGGATGGCCAGCACTGGAGAGAAATCCATCTCTCTAGCAGACTGCACAAATCCCTTCCACCCGGAACAGAAGCCCCCCGGGGACTGCAAGCACAAAGGAGCCCTATCACCTGCAGCCCAGCCTGGCAGAAAACCGCGGCCTGTATTTCCAGGCTCCCCAGAGCTGCTGAAGCTCCATCTCCTTAGACATCAGCTGCGATCATCGCTAGCACCGAAAGAAGCGGGGCCCAAGAAGACTCCATCACATACCCCCCCAGACCCGTTAGGGAGCAGAGGCCTGATTGATTGGCCAAAGCCGGGGCCTGTATTATCAGGCTTCTAAGAGCTGCCAAAGCTCCGCTCCCCCAAGAAACTAATGCGCATGAAAGACAAAAAGAAATAGTGGGCGCAATAGTGCAATATCGCCTGTGAGATAGATTTCCTTAATTGTGGACCTGTGCCTACTAACTTTATAGTGTTGTGCGGTCCATGCACAACACTGGTAAGAAATGAGAAAGGTTTTAGGGGTCCTCCCCTTTATCGTGGCTCACACCGTTATCCTCTCCTTATGGTGGGCTGGGAGTCTCCTACCCTGCGACCTCCAGAGCTCCAGTGTTTGGCGGTTTCCTAGGTGACCGAAGATCCTGCACTTTGCGACCGAGCTGCTCCTGCCGTGCACTCTTGGAGATAGTGGAATGAATTAATATACAGCACGGTCTCTCGTGGGCGCTCAAATCACAGCGCGGACTCCGGTCCAGTTGAAAATCCTTTATTAGCAAAACCTCCTTCCCCACAACATGTTTCAACAGTCACACATCGTCTTCCTCAGGTGGAATGGAGGCTAAGTAAACATTACAACTTTATATAGGGCGGCCCAGAATCCCATTGGGCCAATAAGATTAGTATACACCTTTTTATTAACTCATTAATCCCCAAAACCAGAGGTAACTGTGTAAACTAACCAAGATTCTAGTTTATATCTCAACACATCAACATATAATATAAAATATATATATGCACCAGTAGATTAAAAACAGAGGTTTAAAGAAAAGGGTTATCCTAAAAGAATTCTTAAGGATGCTTATGTCAAAACAAAGTCACTTTCACAAGAAAGTTGTTTGAGAAAAATGGCAGAAAAGAGAGATGTATCAGCTTTGAATGGGGATAGGAGTAGGTGGAGTTTTGTAACAACTTATTGTCAATCGCGAAAAGTGATACGCTCCCTTTTCGGGAAATATTGGTTTGTTTTGAAAGGGGATCCCCTGTTAGGGATGAGCATCCCAGAAAAACCAACCATAATATTCAGGAAAAATAAGAATTTGAAAAACCTAGTAGCCCCCAGTAACATTAAGAAAAGTGATGAGATGTTAAAAGCTGTGGTTGAATTACCCACTGAGAAATGGGGGTGCTATTCATGCAAAGTTGGGAAATGTATGTGTTGTGATATAATACAGGATGGAACCAAACATTTTATGTCTAATACAACCAAAGAGAAATTTGAGATAAGACAAAGAGTAACCTGTCAATCCTCCTATATAGTCTATTTATTGGAATGCCCTTGCGGGTTACAGTATGTGGGTAGAAAGATACACGCTGCACACAATCGTCTAAACAAACATAGACAGAATATAAGATCTGGTTTTCAACAACACAGTGTCTCACGACACTATGACAGATACCATCAGAGAGATCCCAGTAAGGTGAGTCTCATTATAATTGACCAAGTACGGGAGGGTGCACAGGATAGATTGAGTAAATTGATCAAGAAGGAGAATTACTGGATATTCAAATTGGGGACACTACACCCAGAGGGTCTCAACCTGATAATAATAAAAGTGTCCAGGAATTGATTTGCCACCCAGTTTGTCTGAGATCTTTCTTTAATCCCGGTCTATTGCTTAATTTATATATATATTTTATATATATCAATTTATTTATTTTTCTTATTTATTATTATTTTTATATATATTTTTTTATTTATTTTATTATTATTATTATTATTTTTTTTTTAATGTATTTATTATTTTTTTGTTTATTTATTTTTTTTTAATTTTTTTTTTATCATTATTATTTCATCATTTTTTGAAAACCAAGATCAAAGATGGATTGTGGTGGAGGGCTGTCAGGGATAATGAAGATTTCAATTTTGGTATAAGGAATGTTTTAATATGTTTTAATATATGAAGGGTTAATTCCATATAGACTATGATTGTTTGATTATGTCATTTTTAGAACAGTTTTATACTAACATAGGAGAAAAAAGTTTATCTTTATCATCTATTACTTTTTATACATTTTTATACATTTTTTATTGGTTTATAATCTGTTTTTAATCTACTGGTGCATATATATATTTTGTATTATATGTTGATGTGTTGAGATATAAACTAGAATCTTGGTTAGTTTACACAGTTACCTCTGGTTTTGGGGATTAATGAGTTAATAAAAAGGTGTATACTAATCTTTTTGGCCCAATGGGATTCTGGGCCGCCCTATATAAAGTTTTAATGTTTACTTAGCCTCCATTCCACCTGAGGAAGACGGTGTGTGACCGTTGAAACATGTTGTGGAGAAGGAGGTTTTGCTAATAAAGGATTTTCAACTGGACCGGAGTCCGCGCTGTGACTTGAGCGCCCACGAGAGACCGTGCTGTATATTAATTCAAGAAACTAAAGCGCGACTCAGCTACAGTCTTGCACTCTTCAGCGGCAGCGGGGCCTGAGGATACTCTGGCACGTATCACCCAGACCCGGCTGGGCACGTCAGCCTAATTACCGTATATACTCGTGTATAAGCCGACCCGTGTATAAGCCGACCCCCCTACTTTTGCCCCCAAAAACTGGGAAAACTTATTGACTCGCGTATAAGCCGAGGGTGGACTCCAGCACAGGTATACAACCCCCAGCAGTGAGGTATACAGCAGCCTCCCCAGTGGTAGTATACAGCAGCAGCCCCAGTGGTAGTATACAGCAGCCCCAGAGGTATATGCAGCCCCAGAGGTATATGCAGCCCCAGAGGTATATGCAGCCCCATATGCAGCCCCAGAGGTATATGCAGCCCCATAGGTATATGCAGCCCCATATGCAGCCCCATATGCAGCCCCATAGGTATATGCAGCCCCATATGCAGCCCCAGAGGTATATGCAGCCCCATATGCAGCCCCAGAGGTATATGCAGCCCCATATGCAGCCCCAGAGGTATATGCAGCCCCATATGCAGCCCCAGAGGTATATGCAGCCCCATATGCAGCCCCAGAGGTATATGCAGCCCCATATGTATATGCAGCCCCATATGCAGCCCCAGGGGTATATGCAGCCCCAGAGGTATATGCAGCCCCAGAGGTATATGCAGCCCCATATGCAGCCTCAGAGGCATATGCAGCCCCAGAGGTATATACAGCAGCCCTAGTGGTGTATACAGCAGCCCCAGTGGTAGTATACAGCAGCCCTTAGGTAGTATACAGCAGCCCCAGTGCTGTATACAGCAGCAGCCCCAGGGCTGTATACAGCAGAAGCCCCAGGGCTGTATACAGCAGAAGCCCCAGGGCTGTATACAGCAGAAGCCCAGGACTGTATACAGCAGAAGCCCCAGGGCTGTATACAGCAGAAGCCCCAGGGCTGTATACAGCCGCAGCCCCAGGGCTGTATACAGCCGCAGCCCCAGGGCTGTATACAGCCGCAGCCCCAGGGCTGTATACAGCCGCAGCCCCGGAGGTATACAGGCCCCCCCATCAAGCTCCAGGGCCCCCAACTTGAGCGGCGTCCTGTAAAGGAATATCATACTTGCCAGTCTCCTGTCGCGCCGTCCGCAGCTGCCGACACGCGATCCCGGGCTTCATTCAGCGTCTTCCGGATTCCGACTTCCTGTAGTCGCGGGCAATGACGTCATTGCCCGCGACTAAAGGAATGCGGAAGACGCTGAATGAAGCCCGGGATCGCGTGTCGGCAGCTGCGGACGGCGCGACAGGAGACTGGCAAGTATGATATTCCTTTACAGGACGCCGCTCAAGGGGGGGGCCCTGGAGCTTGATGGGGGGGGGCCTGTATACCTCCGGGGCTGCGGCTGTATATATACATATACTCGTGTATAAGCCGAGGGGGGACTTTTCAGCCCAAATTTTGGGCTGAAAAAGTCGGCTTATACGCGAGTATATACGGTAACTGTCTGAAGTCGCGGCCTCTATACCCAAACTCCCTGGAGTTACCGAGGCCCGTCCCCCCAAGATCAGCATGGCCCAGCTATGGTCCTCGCTCAGCTCCATCCCGGAGTGTTGCACTGAGTGCTGCTACAAACCATAACAGCAGCAACGGGGCACAGGTCCACGGGGGCCCTTTGCCTGGCAGTGCGCAGTGGAGACATGGTAATTCACCGTCTATGATAACTACACTGAAGCATCGGCTGAGAGCAGGCTGCCAGGGTCTTCCCGCACCAGCCCCGGATCACTGCAATGTCTGGCCTGCTCTGAAGAAGATAACAGTCAACATAAGAGAGCCCTGTGCATACGCTGAACTCCTAAACAAAGATTAACCCTCAAAGATTTTTAGTCCGGCCACTCAGATGTAAACCACCTAGTATAATATCACTGAACACTTTCACTGTTCTTAAAGGGACAGTGACAAAGAAAAGAGGAGAGAGGAAGGGAAGAAAAGAGATGGGGAAAGTGAACAAAAGCTGAGAATAGTCTGACTACTTAAACCTTATATAGGAGAGCAAAGGCTGCAGACCCCCTTCCTCTCCACCACCTCGCTGCCTACACACTTCTAATTCTAGCGCTCAACTCACAGAGGTCACGAATTGGGGGTGATCCTCCTACCGAACAAAGACCCCCTATAGTCTCATACTGCCATCGTCTATGCAACCTGAGTCATGTACCCCCCACCCTCACTTTGATCACAGGCACATGAGGGGCTGATGTGGGATGCCCACCATCTACTCCCAAATGAATTGTCATCTTACAATGGAATGCCACGGAAGTGCAGACCAGTCAACATAGTTTCGCAGCCCTCGCATCTCATACCATGCAGACCCCTGATGACTCCATAGTCTAATGCCACCCCACAGTGGAATGCCAAAGAAATGCAGGCCTGTCAACATAGATCTACTGCCTTCCTCCCCTCAAAGAATACGGAAGCTCTCCAAACCTATAGAACAATATTTTATACAGACCTCTACAACAAAAGCTACCTCATCTCAGAACGCAAATATATCAATTCCCAACCCAGCTGTGGCTACTAGAGGCCCCTCAAGGAAGACTAAAGAAACCCCTAGAAGGCCATCTCCTACATCCCTTCCGGGACGCTCCCCGCCGCCAATTCTTAAGGATGCTACACCAGATCTGCATGTGAGACATTACTAAATCTACCCCAAAAATACCACTGTCCCTTCTCAGTATGGAACCCCCAAAAACCGGGCCAGCACAAGCGCCGGCTACCTAGGCCCTCAAATATTGTAAGATTTGATACAAGCTCTCCCTACCAAGCAGGATCTTGCTGACCCTACCCAAAGAATCAAAACCTCCCACCCGCAGGCCATTGACAGCATCAAAGGGGACGTGGTGGAGCTGGCGACAAGGACATCAGTGAGGTACATCTTAAAGATCTCTCTGATCAAGTCCTCACCCTCACAGCGAGACAGTATACAATGCATTCAAGATTTCAAGACGTGGCTCTCCTACTCAACGACCAAGAGAATAGAGGAGGAAAAACGACATCCGAACAAAGGGGCTCACTGAGAGTGAGGGCAGAGAACCTACAATCCAAGGTGCAATCAGTCTTCAAAAGTGTAACGGGTCGAACACCTGAGGATCACAATCCAGTTTGATAGGGTACACCTTGTCGCCAGGAGAGGTACCGTGGATCTTGCCAAGCTGAGAAATGTCCTATGTAGACCTCCTTACTTCACAGGCATTCTACCACATGCCTGGAAGTCCAACCAGATTGTCTTTAACTGCTCTCTGGTTTGGGTCTTCTCGAATGTCTCTGCCCACACCCTGTATATGAGGCGTTTTCTTCGTCTCTTCCTAGTAAAGATCCTAGATGTCGGAGAGTCATATAGATGGGGACATCACTTCCACCTCATCATCCAGATGGAAGACACCACACTCTACTGCCACACCCCGATTGATCCCTTGCTCTATTTATTCTTCTAAATGTGGTGCTATTCTTGGTTCCAAACTGGCTAGCAATGGAGGACTTCCACCCACCTCAGCAGAAGCCAAGACGATGGGCTTGGTGTCCTAAGCAGCCCTCTCCAAAGAACGCGAGCTCGGCTACTCCCTAGCGTGGTTTGGCTTTTCTTTGATCTCTTTTCTCCAGACTAATCTATCTAGATGATATTCCCCACAGGCCTTCTCCCCCGGAGCACCCTCTAAGTTGCAATCCCAACCCCACCCCCCATTTTTTTCCTTTATCTCCTTCTTCTCCCCCTTCCTCCTCCCTCTCTTCCCCTCCTCTCTCCCCCTCACCCTTCCCTTCTTTTCCCTTTCTCCACCTTCCTGTTTCTCTCCTCCTCTTCTCTGCCCCTCCCCTTTCCTTTTTTTCCCCCTCTCTACCTCCTTTCACCCCCCCCCTCCGCGAAGCCTGCCTACCTGGTGCCTACAGTTTAGAGACACCTATTTTGCTGCTTACTAAGTTTCCTATATTTTGAAGACATAGATAATGTTACTGTTTTTGTTACACCCATGTTAAGCTGAAGTGTGGGCCATTTTGAGGCCCTATAGATATGGCCATCGTTCTCCCCCTGGACAGCCAGGGAGGATGATCTCACCCACGATAGCAACAACACAAGTTACTTTTAGGGGGTTGCGTTTCCCACGGCCATGCCCCCTATATGTGTTTTGTATTGTTTTTTAATTTGTGATTCCCCATCGCCCTGCTTTTTGGAGCTTGCCTCTTTTCTTAGGCATATAGCGTTAGCTTTCCTACACGTCTTTCTTCCCCCTGCACTTATTACTGCTTTTATCTCTTTCTTATCTCATTTCCCCTTCCTTTCAACCCCTTATCCCAACTCAACTCCAAGTAATCCCCCCAGATATTAAGGCCCTTCCACACTTAGTACAACGAGGTATTTGCTACACAACCCCATTACTGTGGAATTAGACCCCCCACTCAGAACTGGTGGTAGACACATTGGACGTGAAGTGGCTGCATAGTCCAGATAAGCGGTCAATCCTTCTGAATCTTCTCCATAAAAAGAAGGTTGACATAGCATTCCTTCAAGAAACCCATTACTGCTTGACTAAATGTTTTAAGCTTTCCGACTCTAGGTTCCCTACAGTGTACCACAGCCCGTCACCGGACTCAAAATCCAGAGGCTCGAGTATTGTCATCTCATAGGTGATTCCTTGGAAGTTCCTGCAGTCCCATGTGGATGAGGAGGGCCGCTTCCTCTTAGTCAAAGGACTCATTGCCTCCCAAAAAGATAACTTTGGCATCTGACTCACCGTGGCCGGGACTCCGGTTTAGACAGGCGTTTGCTTCTTCCTCCTTGTCACGGGTGGACCGTGCCTGCCGGTAGTGGGGCCCGGTTGAGTGCAGATCAAAAAGAAGAGAGGTCTTGTGGGAACAGATTAAGGGGTTAATTTGTCGTGACGCCACCTATGAGAGATTCGGTAAGTCTTACCGACGCTGCGGGGCCTCCGGGGGATGGAATGCAGCAAGATGGAACGCTCCCCACAGGCTGAGCGGTGATCCCCGAAGGCTGGAGCTGCACAAGATGTTGTGAGGCAGCTGCGGTTACCTTAGCATGCGGATGAACAGTTCATAAGAAGGCACGGACACTGTAAGTCTCTGTAACGGGTTCTTTACTGTAACCAGCAGGCAATACATGGTATACAGTTTGTAGGTAGTGGACCGGGTGGACTCAGCAATGACCAGTGTGTTCTCAGAGATCCGTGGTGTTCCTCCATTCTATCTAAGTACTGTGCCGTTGTCGCCCAGGAATGCCAAATCGGGTACAGGGAGGCTGCTTGAATGCCCTATCCGGGGTATACGTTCTGGATGCTTTGGGGAGCCGTGGGTCCCTTGGTGGGTACACCGCTGGCTAGACGACTGGATTTGGCGATTGTGGGGTGCTCCTGTAAAGCGGTCCCTCCACTCCTCTGGTTCGCATAGCAGAGCTGAACTGCTGCTAGCTTCAGTACCAGCAAACCGGCTGTAGATGGGCATGGGATGATTTTGAGCCCGCATTTTGAAGCCCGTAGATCGGTTGGTAATGCACCAGGAGTAATGGTGCTCAACCGTGGTGACGGTAAGGAGATGGCCAGTAGAAGGTGGCCAGGGGGCCGCACAAGACTGTGCAACCCCCTCTCCTAAGTTGCAGAGCTGGGATTCTGCAGAGGTCTTCTAGGTTGCTGTTACTCTTATCAGACCTTTCTCCAGACCTTCTTTCTAATTGTCCTAAACTTCCACTACACACTACCCTTACACTCCGCCCACCAAGACCTGATTGGCGCTCTATGCTAGGTGATGCATGCAGGGTATGGATCTCTGAGTTAACTGTGATTGCTGGGTCAGAGAATATTGCTGCTGCATTTATGGCTGAAATACCCTCCTGTGACGCACTCGGTGCGGGGCGCCACACATCCTTCTATCTCCCAAACGCAGGGTAGTGCAAGGCACTTCTCACTTACTTAGCTCGTCTTGCTCCTTTGGTGGAGAGCTTTTTGATCCTGGGTGGGGATTTCAACATGATTCTTGACCCCACACTAGAAAATCACATGGCGTCCTGTCTTCGGGACCACCAACTGATAGACGCATGGACACTCTTGCACCAAAACAGACAGGGATTTCTCTTACTACTCGGCCCCCAATGACACATACACTAGGATAGACTATTTCTTCATTAGGCATCAGGATATCTCCCTTCTCTGTGGGGCTAAGATCGATAATATTGTCTTTTCTGACCACGCGCTTGTCAGTGTCTCTGTACTCCTACCGATGTTCAGACCAAAACAATGCCTATGGCGGTTGAACGCTTTGCTTATGGACGATCCAGCTTTAAAAGCGGAGATCCAAGACACTTTAAATAGTTTTTTTTGTCAAAAACATGACTGAGGACACAGATACCTGGTCGGTTTGGGAGACACACAAGTGCGTGGTCAGGGGCCTCTTCATAAACTATGGGGCTAGACTGAAACGGGAAGGCGTGGAGGAGGTGTCTAATCTATTCAATGAGATTAACTAGTTAGAGAGATCCCACAAGAGGTCCCCTACTGAGGCTTTGAGAAAGACCCTGTTGGCCAGGTGTGAATCCCTAAGAAACATTTTGACTCACAAAGCAAAGGCTATGTTTACCAAATGCTGCCGCTTCTACTATGCGCACGGCAATAAAAGTGGCAGAGCCTTGGCAAGTGCACTGAGAGCCCAAAGGTCAACCATCTATGTTCTCTCCATCGTTGATTGTTCGGGTCAACACACCCAGACCCTTTCAGGAATAGCAGATGCTTTTAAACCGTATTACTAGATACTCTATTCAGTCGATAAAGACATAGGAGCAACACAACATATTGATCTAGGAGACCGAATTCGAGGGTATATAAGAGACTCTGGCATGCCTGCGCTACTGAGGGGCGAGGCGGACACTTTAGAACAACCGTTCTCCAGGGAAGAACTTTCACGGACCATTAAAAACAGTAGGCCAGGGAAGGTCATGGGTCCCGATGGGTTTACATTTTCCTACTCTAAATTGTTCCTACAATCCTTCTTCCCGCACCTAGTTACATGCCTGAACTCTATCCCCCGGGGATCGAGGTTGCCAGTAGATAATTTATGGGCCCACATTTCTGTCATCCATAAATCAGGAAAAGACCCCACCATATGTCCAAACTACAGACTGATATCGCTCCTCAACGTTGACATTAAATTATTTGTGAAAATGCTGGCCTCCAGACTAGCTCCTTCTTTGCCGTCGCTCATCCACTCTGACCAAGCAGGCTTCGTAGGGGGCAGAGAGGCCAGAGATAACACCACTAAGGCCTTGAACCTCATCTAGAGGACAAAATTGAAATCCCTGCCCCTGTTGTTGCCTTCCACAGAAGTGGAAAAAGTATTGAATTGGACATTTATGTTCGAGACGCTCTGACGAATTGGCCTTCAATCTAACATGCTTGCATGGATCTCGGCACTATTTATGAGACTGCCTGCCAGGATGAAGGTGAGCGGACTCCTCTCATTTGAGTTTTCTATATTCAATGGAACAAGACAGGGATGCCCACTTTCGCCTCTGATTTTCATACTCACGCTGGAACCATTCCTTCAGAGGATTAGGGCTAATAAGGACATACAGGGCCCCATGATTAAGGGTGCACCATATAAAATTGTGGCCTACGCCGATGATTTACTATTCTTCATCGGTAACCCTCTCTCCTGTCTGCTGAACCTCATGACAGAATTTTAATTATATGGGAGTCTATCCAATTTTAAAATCAACTTTTTGAAATCGGAGGCACTAGATATCAATATCTCCCACGGTGCCTTGGCGTCATTGAAGAGCTCATATAAATTACATTGGGTAAGTTCTTCGATTAAGTACTTAGGTATCATACTCCCTAAAGATACCAGCCTGACCTTCTCCCTTAATTTTCCTAAATCGCTACATGTGATCCAGAACAATTGTTTAAAATGGAATAGGAATACTTTTACGTTGTTCGGGAGAATTGCAATCTTTAAAATGAATATCCTCCCGAGGATTTTGTATATCTTCCAAGCTCTCCTGATCACGGTTCCCTTATCCTTTTTCAAAAGCCTCATGTCAATCCAATCCAAGTTCATTTGGGGAGACAAACCATCGCAAATCAGCAAAACAATACTGTTCCGCTCCAAACTCGCCGAAGGGATTGTTCTTCCTATTTTCAGGTCCTATGACTTTGCTGCTCATCTCTCCAGAATACTGGACTGGTCCTGGAACGGTGAGATGAAGGCATGAGCAGGAGTGGAACAGGACTTTACAGATGTCCCATTATTGGCATTCCATGGGTGGGTTCTAGCAGAGTGAGTCAATTGAGGGATCACCCCAAGATAGGAGCAACCTTGGCATGCTGCGATAACCCATTCATTAGATCTCACATACTGCCCCAATCATCTTTACTGTTCTCGATTTTGGGAAATCCTCTTCTTCCCCGGGGGATAGAGGATCCAGTTTTCTGCAGGTTCACATGAGATGACTATTATAGGATACTGCACTTTAGCAAAGGGAACGCCTGGCCAATGAGGGAGGAACTCATGGACCCCTGAGCATCTCGTGCACCTGACTTATGGACAGCAAATCAGGTGACCCACTTTCTGAAATCCTTGCCCCCCAGGAAGCACTTCTCAGGACCTATGACACCCTTTGAGGAGGACTGTCTATATACGGGCCCAATTAGACACACTCTCTCTAGAGCCTACCATTTAATTAATGCGCCTTGGGAAAGCAGTGTGTGGAACAGCTCCCCACAGGTTGAGCGTTACCTCAGGGCAGCAATGAAGGAAGATGGTGAAGGAGGGCAGTGATGAAGGAAGATGGTGAGGGAGGGCAGTAATGGAGATGCTGCTGCAGTTCTTACCCCTCTGCTGAGCTGCTGATGATGCTGAGCCCTCCGGGCACCACAGTAAGGTAGACAGAGTCCAAAGCAAGTTTACTTTAATAGGTACCGGCAGATGATGATGGTGTACAGTACAATCCAGTTTTCCGGGGGGCGGTCACCAGCACCAGGTTCCCTGTTATGGAGTCTCTAGATGTCTTTCCTTCTATGGCTTTCTGGGTTAACTTATCTTCATTACTCTCCACCTCAGATAAGGTTTGTGCCCCACCGGTCCGGATAGGACGTCCGAGAAGAAGAAGAAGGCTTCCATCCAGCACCACAATATATGGCCCTTTTCTGTAGTGTCTTGAACTGGTTCTCGGTCCTGAGGGGTGAGGTACCTTGTGGTGCATACGGCAACCCGGTTATGTTGGGCCCGCAGCTTGTCGGTCTATAGCCAGTGGTAAACTCCTGACTACTTCGGCTACCCGCAATGCCGATGCTCCCCAACGTGACCAGCCGGCTCCTACCAGTCCTGGCCCGTTGCCTTCTGTCCTGGGCCCCCACTTAGAGATGGGGCTCCCTCCTGTCAGCTGGGCTGTCAGGCCTGACCTTCCTGCCTGCCTTCCCAGCACCATCTGACTAACTGTCACTTTTCCTCACACTACTCTACCCTAGGCTCCACCACCACCCCTATGGGACCTACTAAATTACCGGTTCCCACTATTCTAAGTGGTGTGGTCCTAGGTAAAAACAGACTCCATAAAGTGAACCCTGAACTGATGACCTTACAGGGAAAAACACGTTTTTAAATTAAGTGTAATACTACCCTGTGGCGCATAGCCGCAGGGGCGCCACATATACACAATACCATGCATGCCTTAATGTGTTATTTGTCATTCTTGAATCTTCTGTACTCTACTATGTTCACTGAACTTTTTTCTGTTTTGATATTAATCGCAATAAACTTAAATTTATTTAAAAAAAGATACAAATAACTCGTGCAAATCATATGTTAACGTGCATTTTAACCCCTTAAGAATTGACTCACTTTGCAGCTTAATGACTAGACTGTTTTTTGCAATTCTGACCAGTGTCCCTTTATGAGATAATAACTCTGGAACACCTCAACGGATCCTAGCGATTCTGAGATTGTTTTTTCGTTTTTTTAATTTGTCTTCAATGAAAAAACACAAATAAAGTTGGTGGTGGCAGCATAACGTTTTGTATTTATGTGATATTGTGGGCCTGAGGGTGACTGGATCGAGGTATATATACGTTCCTAGCAGGAACTGGTGGTATATATACATCCTGTCACATCACATGCCGCAGCATACGACATAAATTAGAGCAGCTAGGCTCCTTTCTTATCCTCTGGCAATACTGGGTTTGACCAGCTGGATAAGAGGGCGCCAGAGAGCTGCAGGTCCTGACTAAGTCTTCTTGACAATTGGTGCAGAGCGGTGGGATCATAGAACATTAGTGATCTGGTTTGAGCAATCATTCCTCTCACTAAAATCTTGCACGGTGCTTACGAGAACTCTGCACAAATATTTTGAAGATCAAACTCGGTGTTTTTTAGATCTGGAGCAATACTGTATGTGCAGCAGTTACCCCTACCCTCCTCTTCGTTTTTCTATACAATTTTTTTTTGTTTGGAAATCATGGTCTTGGTTGGAGAGTTCTGATACAGCCAGCAGAAAAAGGACATTCTTGCCGGAATATGTACGACCAGGGGCTGGCTGGCAAATTTCGGCCTGGGGAACAAGCACACAGCAGTGGTATATGAGCAGTGAGCTTCAGGGGCAGAGCGGCCTCCCAGACTTACATGACAGATGGCCCCAAAACTGTTCCACGACCCCTGGCCTGGGGGGCATCTGCCTATCTGCCCCCTGGGCCAGCCAGCTCCTGGGAATGATCAAAGGAATCGACACCTCTGGCAAAAACAGGGAACAACTGTTGGCTGCACTGGTGCAACTTGAAGCAGAGCAAGTTCTTCGCCAGAGCTCACGAGAAGCAGGGGTCAGCCAAAGTATGGACTCCTATCTGCAAATGGCTCTACAGCAATTGCCTGCAGAGGATCAAGAAGGACGGCTGAAGCTAATTCAGCAACACCAGGAGGCTGCGGAGTGGCGGGCCCAAGCTGACCGAGAGGCTGAGAGGGCCCAGCAAGAGGCTGAGAGGGCCGAGCGACAGGCCCAAGCCGACCGAGAGGCCAAAGCTCAGCGAGAGGCTAAGAGAGCTTACCGAGAAGGCTCAGAGAGCCGAGCAGGAGGCCCAAGCTCAGAGAGCACATGAACTGCAGATGGCCCAACTGGGGATATCACCATCCAGTGCACGGAACGGTGGGCCCAACCATGTTTAAACCCTGTCCAGAGCATTTTCCTGTGCTGGAAGATAACAGAGACCTGGACACCTTTCTGAGGGGTTTTGAAAAGATTTGCTTACAGTACTAGCTGCCGCCCGACCAGTGGGCCCGGTACCTAATCGCAGCCCTGAGAGACAAAGCTCTGGCGGCGTTTGTGGATCTTCCTCGAGAGCAAGATGGGGATTATAATGCCTTTAAGCAGGCCCTAATACAGAGGTTCCAGCTGACTCCTGCGGTGTACTGTAGAAAGTTCTGGAACCTCCAGCATGAACCACATGACAGTTACAGTGATGTGGTGCACGGGCTCAGAACCACCTTTGAGCAGTGGATTCAAGGACTGTCAGTGACTACCTTTGAGCAGATAAATAACCTGATGGTGAAAGACCAGGTACTGCATCGGGAGCCACCAGATGCGAACAAAGCAGCGCAGATTGCAGACACCTATGAGTCCAACTGGAGACCAGAGGTGCGGAAGCCAGTCGTCCCCATCAGTAAAGGGGGTAAGCCGTCGACCACCATCCCTGCCCCTGCCAGCTGACCTTCTGGAGGCCCTGTCCCAGCTGCCAGTACTTGGCTGACAGCTGACTCATGCAAGTGCTTTACTTGTGGACAACTGGGACATGTGAGCGCCACTTGTCCGGAGAGGCAGAAGAAGAACCCCCCATCTGAGACCCAGGGCCTAGTGCTGCTATTTGGTTTGTGGGTGGTACGGGTGGGAGTTCCTGGGAGAACTTGCAGTCAGTCACGGTGTGCAACACCATCACTGTGGGGCTCATGGACTCTGGCGCAGAACGAACTCTCATCTGCCTCGAATACGTGTATTGTCATGAACTCATCCCTGGAAAGACACTGACTGTCACCGGTATTGGGGATGAGCGCCGATCTGTGCCCATGACACAAGTTTATCTGGACTGGGGTGTGGGAAGAGGGTGGAGGGAGGTTGGGGTAATCAAGAATCTCCCCGCCAATGTGTTATTGGGAATAGATTTGGGGGGGTTGGTTGCACATTATGTCCCTGATAACCTTCCCAGATCTGATATGTCAGGTAATGTCAAGGTTGATAATATGAATGGTAATGTCAATGTGTTGCCTGTTAATAAAGTACAGTAAATCATGGTGTTAAGGAACTCAGTCATATCACACCGCAGGGTGATATTACGGACAATCCCATGAAGGTAGCAGGAACCAGCAATAAGGGAGAGGGAGGCAGGCATGGCAACCACAAGAGTGGTGTTTGTGTCCCACCTGCCAGTGTTACAACAGGCTGTGACACGGCGGGTGCTAGCTGTTCCATGGTAAGTGCTGATCTGGAGGCATCACAGCGTGATAGACCTGGTGGTGGAAGAGAACTCAGCGATTTCGCACCATGAGCTGGAAGCGCCGTGGGTTTCTTTCAAGGTGTAAAATTGGTTGCCAAGGTAGGTGGTGGCAAGCATGAGGACCCGGAGGAACATGGTCCCATGCAGCTTGCCAGTGTCACGACGGACTGTTACATGGCCGATGGTAGCTGCCCCATGGTAAGTGCTGGTGCTGAGACATCACAGCGTGATGGGCCTCATGGAAGAGAACTCAGCCATGCCATGCCACGAGCTGGCATCACTGAGAGTCCCCTCAAGGTTGTAGACCTTGTTCCTATGGGAGATGGCGGCAGGCATGGCAACCAGGAAGATTCTGAACCACAACTGGGACATCCTCACAAGGGATAGGGCAAGGATGACTGCAATGAGGAGTCCGAATTTGAAAGATGCTATTATTAGCAGCCATTATACTAGACCTACCTCGAGGACAGGAAGAGGTAATAGATTAAAAGGGTCGTATGCATGCGGGGGTTGTAATATCTGCCCATTTATGATTTCTGCCGACAGCATAACATTACCCAATTTTCCTTTTGAAATAAGGAGCAGAGCCTTCTTCAACTGTCGATCTCGGAATCTAGTATATGCGATCATATGTGGATGCCACAAACTCTATGTCGGTCAAACAACGCAAGAACTCAGACGCAGGACTCAACAACATATTTCGACCATCAATACGGCTGAGAATGACCGGGAGAAAGGTAATCCTCTCACTTCCATCGCCAAACACTTTTTACAAGTACATGGGGTAACCCAAGGAGCATACGTCTCCTTGGATTACAAAGTGTTAGATCTAATATCCGTGGAGGTAATAACACCCTTGAGCTTCTCAAAATTGAATCAAAATGGATCTATGAACTGAAAGGTCTAGCTCCTAGAGGTCTTAATGAAGAGCTACTGTATAATGGGTTCTATAAACAAACCTAACAGACCCTACTGAAGTTCCATCTGAATCTTCCGTACCCAACATTTTTCGTTTTGTAAAAGTACATACGATAGGATTGGAAATGGCTAACATAATAGTGGTGGTGCCACATTTTGACTATGGCTCATTCTAATAACTTCTACTGTTTCTTTTGCAGCAGGTGAGTTCATAAATGAGGTGTACGGTGTGTTCTTTCTGCATGTATGACTAGTATCTCCTGAATTTGGATAGAATCCTAATACAAGAAGATTTGGATCCAGTGATGTGACTATTGCCTAGGACTCTTGGACCTCAGCCTGGACCTAGGATCCACAAACAACACAAATCTCTCTGTCTAAATCCATCTGTCGATCGGATTGGTGGACATCCTGGAGAAGATGATAGAAGCAAATCAAATACAATGAACATTTTTTGGATTGAATATCCATATATCTTAATAAGCTCCCTTGGCACTAGGCTTGGTCTTTTTGTTCTCTGAGGCAATAATTGTCTGGTTCTTTTTTGTTATGGAGCAAGTGATTCTTGTCGGCGTACCTGGGGCAGGTGAGACCTGGCTGTTAGGGGGTTGAGGAGGACTGGGGACAGTCTGAAGATAAATTTATTGGTAGTGATAGTGTTCAATTACTCTACCTTGCCTTGAGATAAGAGAAATGGATTACAAAAGTTGGATGGGTTAACCATTGGAGGGTTATGGGTTTGTGATTATGTATGCTAATTTTAGCACCTTTGACATAAGAATAAAATTGACAAGCAACTCACTTTTGGCTTGCTTCTTCATGCTTAATTAGACGTAACACTAATTACTAAATATCATTTTATCTATCTATATTTTGTATGGTACATAAGAAAAATTCTCTTTATATTTGTTTTTCTGATTTTTTTTGTTTTGGACCCTTGAAACAGTACCAAGGGAACATACAATAATAATCTTCATAAGTTTTGATTCTTTTGAGAAGTTTCTTTTTTTTTTTTTTTTTCTCTTCTCTCTAAATAATTTTTACATTTGAAAAATATTTTTATTATTCTTTGTTTCTTATTACTCAGGATCCTGAAGGCTGTATGCTGGCAGGTATGCCAACATCAACCTTTATTATTTTTTGAATACTGTATAATTTAATGGTCATTACTATATGACGCTGCTAGCTGTAGGGTTGGTCTGTTAGGTACCCATACAGCAGTTTTTTCACCATTTTTTCATTATTTTCATTCTTACATACCTATATTGATATATGCAAGTCATTGCCTTGATTTACTTCTCCTTTAACAATTTTTCTCAAAATCCCTCTTTTTGGCACCCATCCCGCTCAGAATCCATTATAAAGCCTCACTTACTATCTATTTTTCTATTCTTAACCTTGGACAACCAATATTATACTGTTCTATGCCTTCCCCACAGCTTTATCTCTATCTCAATATTGAAGCCTGCTACTCCTCCTGCGCGTGCGCACCAGTGCGCCGCGGTCCGACCTGGAAAGAAGGTGCCTGGAAATGACTTCCGGTGACGTATATCCGGTGTTAGGACGCCGTAATGGCCGCGGCCGGGCCACAATGCTGACAGCACACAGATGGGAATAATTATGAGGTAATGTACTCTGTATATATAGCAGAGAGTTGGCATATATCCTGCACCCCTGACGAAGTTGCCCTTTGCGGCGACGAAACGCGTAGGGCTCAGCTGGCACCCCAAGCCAGTGACTTTACAACCTTAATACCGGATTGCGATGGATTTCCTCAGGTTTTACTGACAGCAGATCTGCTCTGCCTCAGGTCGTATTCACCTTTGTTACAATAGGGAATTACTGGTTGGATCTGTACCTTGGCTACAATACCTCAGTCTGGCCAGGCTTAGGATCAATTTCAGTACTTTGTACCGACGGGCATGTGCTCACTTGCTTATGTGAAGGCTTTAATGACCATTGGTTTCCATTGCTTGTGGTTCTATAGTTGATGGTTGCAAATTCACCCTTTTATCGCTATTTAGACATCCTTTACAAGGGTCCGATATTTGGACCAGTAATTATTACCAAGTAATGGGTATTTGGAATTTGACACCTATACTTTGACTGCTTTGGGGTGCCATTTTTTGATATGAAGGGTTTGTACACCCACTTGTTTTTAATTGGTTTTATTCAATGCAGTTTGTATGTGTCTTTCTCTGAATAATAAAAATTTGTAACATTTTTTGCACTTTATACTGGTGATCGCTTACTATGGTGTGTCGCTTTTTCTTAAATATAATATAGCCATGGCAACCACCAGAGCAGTGGTTACGTTCCACCTGCCAGGGTCACAATGGATTGTGACATGGCGGGTGCTAGTGTGGCGCCCCTGCGACCAGGAGGCCACAAGAGGGAAGTGCAGCCAGGTAAGCCAGCTTGAAAACACACCCGCACAGCACAGGCACCGACCCTACGCCTAGGACTCTTGGTTGTAAAAATATAAAAGGGTGGGGGACAAGAGGCGCAATAGTGCCCTATCACTAGTGACACTGATGGTAATGCGGTGAGAAGCCACTCACCTGGTGCAGTTGTGATCCCCACAACTGGTTTGAAGGCATTTAGGAAATATTATTCCAAGCTGCTGCAGGACCTCCACCAACCACTGAACAGTGGTTTAATCCAGAAAGATGATGGGAGTGTAGGTGTGCCACGGTCCGCGCTGCTCCAGGGCTTAAAAAACTCACCAAAGAGACAGTCAGATTTCCATCCTTTATTCTCCTCCTCCTACGCGTTTCGGCGCCTAGCCTGGCACCTTCATCAGGGATATGCCTGATGAAGGTGCCAGGCTAGGTGCCGAAACGCGTAGGAGGAGGAGAATAAAGGATGGAAATCTGACTGTCTCTTTGGTGAGTTTTTTAAGCCCTGGAGCAGCGCGGACCGTGGCACACCTACACTCCCATCATCTTTTAGGACTCTTGGTTGGGCTAGGGGTGGCACAGTGTAGCACAGTGGGTGGAGTGTAGCAAGGACACTGACAAGGTGGGAGGAGTGACTCAAACAATACCCAGGAGCGCAACACACAGGGTTAGACAGTGAGCAGAAGAAGAATAGAGAACAGCAGAGTGGACAGAGAGACACTTCCCAGACAGTTCCAGACTCACTGCAGGCGCAGAATCCTGTGAGGCAAAGACCCCTAGAGAGAAAGCCCGCTCCACAGCCTGGGATCGAAGGGAAGGGGAGAGACTAGACAGAGACCCCACAGCTAAGGACGGTGGGAGGACAAGAGCCCGGCAGCCTGATACCTGTGCTGCACGGAGGAACCCTTAGCACAGTGACTGAAGGAAGGCGCCTGGTGTGCCCAAAGACAGCAACCTTGGACACTGGAGGGCTAGGCCAACACCAGAGAACCGGCTCTGATGAGGTGATGGGGGATTCTATACCCTAATGATGAGACACTCTGGTGGGGGGCAGTAACTTTATGTGCTGCAGCCTAACTTACCACTACGGCAGAGGAACACAGTTGTCACAATAGGACTGGTGACCCTGACTTTAAGGGAAAATTCTTCACCCGTGAGTCTAAGACAGTCAGACCAAACCCATGAGTGAGGTACTATGTATATATTGAGAGAAGGGCCTGAAAGGACTTTGAAGGATCAACACAGAAAGCTACCTGAGCTGCACAGTTGGAGTAACCCGGAGTGTTTAAGTGTGACTCGTGTGAACTGTATTGAAGGAACTGTAACTGTGAACTGTTGTAAACATGCTGGAAAGATCAAGTAAAGTACCCAGTAAGCTCACACTTGCCTGAGACTGTTTACTTGCAGCTTCGCAGAGAAGTCCCACCTGGAGAGCCACAGCCTGTCAGTCCTGCACACTGACTGGAGAAGCTGCAGCATTGAAGTAAGTGACTTGTACCCATCACAAAGCCCCCATCCGGTCTCATCCACAACTACTACTCCTGCCCTGGGGACCCTCAGCCCTACCCGCGTCGGGCTTACCATCCACGTTGCCCCAAGTCACCCTCCCCAGCAGGAATACGGCAGCTGTGCTTCCATTAACCACATACCCCGGGTGGTGTCACGACAAATCCACTGTAAATATCCCCTTTTTGGACTGATCCCAGGACACGGGCCCGGGTCACGACTACCGTGATCCCAGACAGCATCGTCCTGGTTCCCGAGTACCCCATAGCCTGGGGGTGCATCATTAGCTGCTCCATCCTTAGCACTGATCCCGAGGGATCACCATAAGAGTGAAGTGTGTTTTCTACAACCGGGTACGAGGATGGGAACACGGAGCCCATAATCTGTCCGGATGATGGGATAGATGTGCTCACTACCTGTCCGGGTGATGGAGGCACAGCCTCCATATCCTGTCAGATTAGTGAGAGACCGTACTCCACAGTCGGCCTAGACAATAGGGAGATCGGGTCCATTGTTTATCCGACTAATTGGAAGACAAGCCTCTCTGCCATTCAGGACCCTGGGAAAGAGGTACCCCCACCTTTTCTGGATGGGAGACAGGTACGCTGGTCTACCAGGAAGATGGGAGAGAAAACCCCCTCACCTGTCAGAAAGGTTGAATAGCAGTCCCAACAGCCTGTTAAGTTAAGGGACAATTTCAGTCAACGGCTTGTCAGGGTGATGGGAAAGCTGGGTCACTGGCCAATCAGGCCAATCAGAAGGTGGCATTATTCCCTGAGGAGATGGCCTTCCAAGGCGCTCTCACCCACAGCCTGAGTACTGGAAGTGCAGGACCTGCACTATATTCTGGGTCCTCAACCAGTAGAGGGATAACCAGACCACCTGCTGACCCAGAACAGAGCCCAGATGGTTCCTGGAAAGTTGGGGCTTCCCCGCCACCTCTGGCTATTTTTAGCTAAGGGTTTCGCACTGTTGACCCAGCCAATGACAGTCCTGAGGTGCTGGAGGGCCTCACAGAGACTCCTGTCTCTGAGCCCGAATTGAAGAAGGTCCTGTGGGATCCAGGTAGCGGGAGAGATACCCAATCTGTGCATGTCAGAAGGCTCAGAGCTCCTTCCTCCGAAGTGCAATCTAAAAGGGGGAGGTGTCATGAAAGTATGAATTTTTCTCATTATTTTAAGATGTTGGAAAAGTCAGCCAAAACTGACAACTTTTTGCTGATCCAATGGTACCGATTAGAGATCTGTGAAACTATCAGAAACCTAGGAAATGAGTTTTAGCCTTTGTACGTCATAGATATATCATATTTGATATCCATCTTCAAGAAATTACGTGAGAGTAAACATGGCGTACATATTTTGAATGTGGGAGCATCCCACTCAGGAATATGAAACATGGAGGGGTATTGAGAATTGTAAAAGAGGAGGATCTCGGAGAGTCATCCCCCATGGAGGTGAACACAGGGGGGATGGCTTTATCTTCTCAGTCCTTACTTAAAATCAAAGCGTCAATTTTGGCTTCATTCCAGCTTAAGAGAAGGATGTAGCAACACTCTGTGCTACGAGGCCGGAATCCTAACCCATCTCCAGGGTGATTTCCCCCACTGAACCTCCACTGCAAGGAACAAGTTTTAGTCTTTCTTATTTTAATTCCTTTTATTTTGATAACTGTCTTATACAAGCTATTGGAAAAGAAACAATTTACAGATATGCATTTTTTTTGTAAACACTGCCAACTTCTGGAGTAAACTTTATCAATTTACTTAGTATCGTTCTTCTGGTTCTTTGACGAGCTGACATGCAACCCCGCTTTTCACGTTACCTGACAGGTGACCGATCTACCTGAAAGAGATCAGTGGTGGCAGCATAACTTATTTATGTGATATTGTGGGCTTGAGGGTGATTGGATTGAGGTATATATACGTTCCTAGCAGGAACTTGTGGTATATATATATAAATCCTGTCACTTCACGTGCCGCAGTATACGATATAAATTAGAGCAGCTAGGCTCCTTTCTTATCCTCTGGCAATACTGGGTTTGACCCACAGGGTAAGGGGGCGTCAGAGAGCTGCAGATTCTGACTAAGTCTTTGTGACAATCAGCATCAACAACATTATCAACTTTGGACAGTGAACATTCTGGTGGATCAGAACTGGGGGGGTCAATGGCCACATACAGTACTTGGACACTAGCTTCCCCAAGTCTGACCCAAGCAATGCATTCACCGGAATATTAGACGACACCCCTACCTCCCTCACTCCCCTCCCCAATTCCGGAGATGGCGAAGGACTTTCCAGTGATCAAGTCCTGAGGTGAGACCATCTCCGGTTGCACCAAAATCATCTCCGCACCGGTATCCCGCAGTCCCATAGCCACTTAGCAGCCTATGGTGACCGGTTGAAAATTGTCCAGGGACCTACCTCCACCCCCACCCACACGCAAAACAGTGGCCGTTTTTGGGGACGGGGACGGTGTCTTATGGCATTGGGGACACATGGCCTTTAAGTGTCCTGATTCATTGCATAGATGACACCATCGGGGTTGTGCCACCAACCTGGAGAGAGGAATAGGGGGGATATAGGGGCTGCCCCCTGCATTCTAGGCGCCACGGGTCACAGGTGCAGGGTTAGTCTTACCCCCTCTCCAGGTGCTGCTTCCTGGTCTCAGGTACTCGGTTGTTGGTGTACTCGTCTGCCAGGACCACTGTCTCACAGGCCCCTTCGGTTTCCGGTCACAGATGAACTGTTGGAGGTCCTCAAGGCAGTTCCGCAGGAATTGCTCTATCACAAACAACTCCTAGATCTCCTGGGCTGTGCTGCGCTCCAAACCTTTGATCCAGTGATCAGCTGCTTTCAGGAGGGCCCTCATATGGTCGGTCCAGGTATCCTTTGGATCCCTCTGCAGGCTCCGGAACTTGTTGGGGTAAGACTCCGGGGTGAGGTTGAACTGCCGGATCAGGGCCCTCTTGATGCTCTCATAATTCTGCAACTCCCCGACAGGTAAGTCCCCCAAGGCTCTTATGGACTTACCCCTCAAACGGGGGGCCAGATACTGAGCCCACTGGTTAGGGGCCAGGTGGAACTGCTTGAAGGTCTGCACAAAGGCCAGCAGAAAGGAATCCAGGTTTCCGTCTGCCTCCAGAAGTGGAAAGTTCTCGACTCAAACCTGGTGGCTTGGGCTCCTGGTCGGCTGGAATGGGCTGGGAGATCCTGAAATTGGCTAGCTCCAGCTGATACTGGTGCTTTGCGTGGCGTTCTGCAGCTTCACGCTCTGCAGTATCACGTCGTTCTTCAAGCTTCGGTCTCCACAGCCTCACGTCATTCTGCAGCTGCCTCATCTCTGTCTGGCGCTCTGCCTGACTCTCTGTCAACAGGATCCTGTAGGTGTCCTGGTCTCCAGCCTCGAGATGAGCAAAGTCAGCTTGGAAGAGGGCATCCGAGCCCGACAGGCTGGGGCAAAAAGCAGGTGGTGTCTGCCCATTGCAGGGCTGAGGACGGAGCGCTCGCACCCCTGCAGAGTCAAACACTAGAGTTTGGCTCCTTGAGGACCTGTGCATGGGTTCATCCTAACCTAGATCAACATTGTTCTCCACCGCCTCTCTCATATCAGCTGCAGCAAGTGCCCTCTGCAGCATTAGGCTCCTGGTACCATGGGCCAGCTTAGCACCCCCTGGTCACTGACACACAGCTGCAACCTGATGCACCCACACACCTTTATATTTGCACTCTGACAGTCTAGTGTTGAATTGATCTTAGGACCCTGACAGCAAAAGCTACTGCCAGCAGTCCTTAGTGTTAGGGAGTTGGGGTCCCACACACTATTGATCCCACCGCTGCCACCACTTGTGGTGAATCGGCCACTGTACCTGGCAGCTCAACAGCACCTCCCGTTAAACCCAGGTCAGTCAGGGAACTGCCTGAGGATAAAAGAAGGGCCGCAGCTGCTCTTTCAGTGCTGGTTTACTAAGGCACCTCAGTGAGTGTGGTATATGCCTTCTGATCTGCGACTAGAAGCACATATAATAACCTCCACCCTGTCACTGATAGACCTGTCACTTGAATAACCCCAAGCACTAATTGCTCCCACCAGTTCCTCGCTTAATATAAGTCTGGTCCGTGATCGGGCTTATATCGGGTCAGAAACTAACTCAGGTAGCGTTAAATGAGCTCACGGACGTGGGAATGTGTGATCAAGATAAAAGGACAACTCAAGATTAAATTTATATATTTAATCACCCTATTGGTACACAAGAATTAATATTTCTAGTTATTACTAAGATGTTACAAATATTACAGTCAGTTATGCAAATAAAATGATAAGTGGAATACACACAGAATTACACACACATGTGCTCAGTTACCTTAATGCTGATGGCGCAACAAGGAACCACATGAATCCACCCGATTACAGAGTATACGCTAGCTGTGATGAATTATGTTCTTTCAGACGAATACCAAGATGGGAAGAGATGGGCTATTTTTTATACTGTAAGAGGCCCTCCCATCTCACACTCCTGGTATGTCTCATAACTTCCACCCCTTGAGTGGAGATATGCGAAATGCAAAAGTTATTATCCGCCATATCTTTGTCTGGGAATGTCGCAGGCAGAAGACAATGCTTTCATATTTTCAGTTATGATTTTATCTTCAGCTGGATATGAAGCATCAAACAAATTCCAAACGGAATCAAGGGTATCTTTATAATCACAATTTTTATTATCAAGCTTAAAAACAAGCGTAATAGCTTAATAGCGTCAAAAATTATTGTACAAAATGGAGACAACAAAGAATGGTATGATCTTGGAGAAATTAATTACAGTTTTCTTATACTCAAGAGGACAGTGCCTCACAGCATGCTGAAGGGGCCGGAGAGCAACTCTCAAAAATCTGCAGTATATACCCAGTTTACACCAATTTAGCTATGCACAGGTTTACTTGTGTGCGGACTGAACTTGTATTTACCCAGGCTGTAATATAGGTTGTTCTGATCTCAGTAAAGGACCAATTTTAGGTACCTTGAGTTATGATATACCTAATTAAATGTTTATTATGGTGCTGGGTTGAAGGTATGAGTCAGCACAGCTGTAGCCTGTAATCTCATTATGGGTATATTGTAAGTGCAGGTGATCTGGGTATTTGAGATGGAGTTGGAAGGCTACTTGTTCTCACAGTTTGGATCATATTATAAGTCTAATATCTGTGAGATTTTAATAGTAATCTCATCATAGCTAAATTGGTGTATACTGGGTATATACTGCAGATTTTTGAGAGTTGCTCTCCGGCCCCTTCAGCATGCTGTAAGGCACTGTCCTCTTGAGTATAAGAAAACTGTAATTAATTTCTCCAAGATCATACCATTCTTTGTTGTCTCCATTTTGTACAATAATGTTTGACGCTATTAAGCTATTACGCTTGTTTTTAAGCTTGGTAATAAAAATTGTGATTTTAAAGATACCCTTGATTCCGTTTGGAATTTGTTTGATGTGGTAACTAGGTTGGGGTGGATTACACCTATGGATATGTGATTAATGAATATGAAGCATGACTGCTCTGAGAGCATCCTATTGGTCAATATCAAGTTTAGGTGGCTTATGGTCATCGCACATCTATGAAAATAGGAAGTTCTATGACCGTCTGGATCTGTAGGTTTCATATTTATACTCGACATCATCACAGGAGGGATGGCTTATGAAATATTAAACGTTATAACCCGGCTCCGCTAGGTCTAGGCTGAGTGAACGAATTTCCTCTCCACCTGAAGTGGCAGGAGATTAGGTTTGTCTCTGCAGATCACAGCAGGGAGTCTTCCTTTATCTGCCTGTGAGTGGCTATAGCAGTTTATCTGTACAACATGGCTGCTCTGAGCAAGATGGTTATTTGTAAGAATATTGCTTTCTGATACAAAATGGCGGCTGGGGAATATTGGTTATTAATCACAGTCCTTGTTCAGTGACAACTCTTTTTTTGCTTGTCTCTTATACTCCTTTATCAGATCATCTCTTAGAAATTGTCCAACAGTAATCTGCAAGTATTGGTGGATTCCATTTTCCTTTATATCTTTTCTCCATATCTGCAATATTTTGGGGAAATCTCTTACCATGCTTGTCACTCACTGCTCTGCAATTTCAATGGATTCTAGATTTGAATGTAAGAAATTGATCTTTAAGGACATGTTACAGACATGATCTCTATATTTAAGGAAATTATCCACTAAGTCTTCATAGTTTTGAGCTCTTGGAGTTTTACCAAAAATGAAAGGTTGCAACACAGGATAGGCCAGATCAAGGGTAAGGAACTCCAGGCCTCAAGAGCCGCAAACAAGTTATGTTTTCAGGATTTCCTTGGCATTGCACAGGGGTTGGAATCATCACCAGTGCATTTGAATATATTATCACCTGTGCAATATTAAGGATATCCTGAAAACATGCACTATTTTTGGCTCTTGAGGCCTGGAACTCCACACCCCTGATCCAAATGGTGGATAAGCAGCTCCAATCAAGTTCCAAAGAAATTCAAGCTGTCCTGCAGGCTCAGGGTGCATCAGTGTCAGTGAGAATGACCTGTCGACATTTGAATGTAATGCTATGATAGTCCTCCTGCAGACACAGAGACATAAAAGAGCTAGACTTCAGTTTGCCAAAATGTACGTAGACCAAAATCCTCTTGAAAAGTATCTTGTGGACAAATAAGACCTTGATAGAGTTTTTTAGTAATGCACATCATTCTGTTTACCAAAGTCGGAATGAGGCCTACAAAGAAAAAAATACAGTACCTACAGTAAATATATTTGAGGTTCAAAGATATTTTGTGGTTGTTTTGCAACATCTGGCACTTGGTACCTTGATTGTGTGCAAGGCATCATGAAATCTGAAGATTACCAAAGGATTTTGAAAAATATTAGAATCTGAGAGTCCCCAATGGTTGACACTAGGGATGGGCGAATCTACTCGCTAGGACTCGTTACTCGGCGAGTAGTAAGGGACTCGCAGGACTCGGTACTCTGCGAGTCTCCCAGTGATTACTCGCACGAGTCCAATGCAAATCAATATCAATCCTAGTTTTGTCAGAAACGCTGACAAAACTAGGATTGCCATTGTTTGCATTAGACTCGTGCGAGTAATCACTGGCTACTGTGCCAGTGATAGCAGGGAAACTCGCAGATAACTGCTGTTTCTTTGCGAGCCGAGTCCAGCTGTCTTCTCTGTGCAGCTCCAGGGTCCTAGAGCCCGCCTGCTCACAGACATTATGTAGCAGTGCTGAGATTGTTCTCAGTCTGCTCATTCCCTGTGTACAGACATGAATGTCTGTGCACAGAGATGATGTAGCAGTGCTGAGATTGTTCTCAGTCTGCTCATTCCCTGTGTACAGACATGAATGTCTGTGCACAGAGATGATGTAGCAGAGCTGAGATTGTTCTCAGTCTGCTCATTCCCTGTGTACAGACATGAATGTCTGTGCACAGAGATGATGTAGCAGAGCTGAGATTGTTCTCAGTCTGCTTATTCCCTGTGCATAGACATCTATATTTATGCACAGGGGATGTAGCAGAGAGGACATCGCGTTTTGGACTGCGTCGGACGGAAGAGGATTTTTTTAATTAAAGATGGAGTCCCTAATGGCTTTTTTTTTTATTTCTAATAAAAAATTTTCCTTGTGTTGTGTTTTTTTAAAACAATTTAATAGAAATTCATGGCGGTCATGTCTAATATTGGCGTGACCGCCATAAATTTCGGGCTTAGGGCCAGCTGATAATACAAAGCTGGCCCTAACCTCTTTATTACCCAGCGTGCCACCGCTACCAGGGCCGCTGGAAGAGCGGGGTTCAGCGCCAGAGGATGGCGCTTCAATGAACGCGCCATCTTCTGGGGCGGCTGCGGGCTGCAATTTGCAGCGGGGGGTGCCCAGAAAGCTTGGGCATCCCTGCGCTGCGGATTCCAGCCCCCAGCTGCTTAGCTGTACCTGGCTAGACATAGAAATTGCGCGGAGCCCCACGCATTTTTTTTTTATTATTTCATGAATTTCAGAGTCAGAGTCTCAGAGTCAGAGTCTCAGAGTCAGAATCTCAGAATTTCATGAAATAATTAAAAAAAAATGCGTGGGGCTCCGCGCAATTTCTATGTCTAGCCAGGTACAGCTAAGCAGCTGGGGGCTGGAATCCGCAGCGCAGGGATGCCCAAGCTTTCTGGGCACCCCCCGCTGCAAATTGCAGCCCGCAGCCGCCCCAGAAGATGGCGCGTTCATTGAAGCGCCATCCTCTGGCGCTGAACCCCGCTCTTCCAGCGGCCCTGGTAGCGATGGCACGCTGGGTAATAAAGAGGTTAGGGCCAGCTTTGTATTATCAGCTGGCCATAAGCCCGAAATTTATGGCGGTCACGCCAATATTAGACATGACCACCATGAATTTCTATTAAATTGTTTAAAAAAAAACACAACACAAGGAAAATTTTTTATTAGAAATAAAAAAAAAAGCCATTAGGGACTCCATCTTTAATTAAAAAAATCCTCTTCCGTCCGACGCAGTCCAAAACGCGATGTCCTCTCTGCTACATCCCCTGTGCATAAATATAGATGTCTATGCACAGGGAATAAGCAGACTGAGAACAATCTCAGCTCTGCTACATCATCTCTGTGCACAGACATTCATGTCTGTACACAGGGAATGAGCAGACTGAGAACAATCTCAGCTCTGCTACATCATCTCTGTGCACAGACATTCATGTCTGTACACAGGGAATGAGCAGACTGAGAACAATCTCAGCTCTGCTACATCATCTCTGTGCACAGACATTCATGTCTGTACACAGGGAATGAGCAGACTGAGAACAATCTCAGCGCTGCTACATCAGGCAGCAGGCAGGCTCTAGGACCCTGGAGCTGGGGCAGCCAGAACACAGAGAAGACAGGATCTTATCTGTGCGAGTCAGCGATTACTTACAAAGTAAACGAGCAATGCAAATGACAAAACTAGGATTGCTTCAGGCTGCAGCTTCCGAGACACATCTGCGATTTGTAAATCTCACACTACTCGCTATTACTCGCTTCCCCATTCATTAACATTGGACTCGCTAGACTCGCAACGAGTAGCGAGTCCAGTGCTCGGACTCGCTAGAGTCAAGCGATTCCGAGTAATTTAGGATTCGCCCATCACTAGTTGACACCTTTAAATGGCTAACTAAAAAGATGGTAAGAAAAAGCAAAGCAAGCTTTCAAGATTCTATGGCCTCTTCATCAATAATGACACAAATTGTGAAGACACACACATATATACATATACAGGTTAGGATGATGCAGTAAATACGACAGGTGACGTAAAGCAGAAAATAGTAGTCAGTCTTGGGAGGGGGAGAGGAGCTGGGGAGGTAAAATCATAGTTCAGATATAAGAGGCACAGATTGTATTATTGTTCTATGAATAGTGGTTGGTCGAGACCTGAAAATTCCTCAATGAATGGAGTGATGCTCTAGGAGTGCTTAACGCCTATGGAGAAAAACTCGCTCACCAGAAGACTTTATCCATTATAAATTCATGCTAAAAACCTACAACTCTGCCCTTCACCTTGCCAAACAAACCTACTTCACCACCCTGATTTCCTCACTATCCAACAATCCAAAAAACTCTTTGACACTTTTTACTCTCTCCTCAGTCCTAAAGTGCAGGCCCCCATTACTGACCTCTGTGCTGATCTTCTGGCCTCTTACTTTATGGAGAAAATAGACAACATCCTCCAGGTGACTGGCTGCCCCCAACCCCCAGGTGCCTATTTGTACCTGGCCGGACACAAGAATATAGGGGAGCCCTTTTTTTAATTATTTCATGAATTTCATGAAATAATAAAAAAAAAATGCGTGGGGCTCCGCGCAATTTCTATGTCTAGCCAGGTACAGCTAAGCAGCTGGGGGCTGGAATCCGCAGCGCAGGGAGGCCCAAGCTTTCTGGGCACCCCCCGCTGCAAATTGCAGCCTGCAGCCGCCCCAGAAGATGGCGCGTTCATTGAAGCGCCATCCTCTGGCGCTGAACCCCGCTCTTCCAGCGGCCCTGGTGGCGGTGGCACGCTGGGTAATAAAGGGGTTAATACCAGCTTTGTTATACAAGCTGGTATTAAGCCCGAGATTCTTAATGTCAGGCCACGTTTGACCCAGCCACTAAGAATTTCCAATAAAGGGTTAAAAAAACACAACACAGAGAAAATTTTTTATTAGAAATCAAAAAAAAAGCCATTAGGGACTCCATCTTTAATTAAAAAAATCCTCTTCCGTCCGACGTAGTCCAAAACGCGATGTCCTCTCTGCTACATCCCCTGTGCATAGATATAGATGTCTATGCACAGGGATGAGCAGACTGAGAACAATCGCAGCTCTGCTACATCATCTCTGTGAGCAGGCGGGCTCCAGGACCCTGGAGCTGCGGCAGCCTGTACAGAGCAGACAGCTGGACTCTGCTCGCAAAGTAACAGCAGTTACTTTGCGAGTTTCCCTGTGATTACTTGCACAGTAATCAGACAAATGCAAGTCAAAGGCAATCCTAGTTTTGTCAGAGTCTCTGACAAAACTAGGATTGCCATTGATTTGCATTGGACTCGTTGCTGTGCGAGTAATCGCTGGAAACTCGCAGAGTACCGAGTCCTGCGAGTCCCTTACTACTCGCTGAGTAACTAGTCCTAGCGAGTAGATTCACCCATCCCTAGTAGTAACCAAAAATGTGAAATATACATTATTTCAAAATTTGACAGGTGCCAAAGTATGGGCACCCTTCTGATTTTCATGATTTGAATACTCCTAACTACTTTTTACTACCTTACTGAAGCACTAAATTGGGTTGGTAACCTCATTGAGCTTTGTACTTCATAGCCCGGTGTATCCAATCATGAGAAAAGCTATTTCAGGTGTCCACTTGCAAGTTGTTCTCCTAGTTGCATCTTCTCTGTGGAGTGGCATCATGGGCTCCTCAAAACAGCTCTCAAATGATCTGAAAAAAAAGATTGTTCAACATAGTTGTTCAGGGGAAGGATACAAAAAGTTGTCTCTGATGGTACCTTTACACGCCACTACAGAAGGTTGGAAACAACCGGGTGTCGGAGACAAATGTATCTTGCACCGTCAAAACAACTCGAGGTAGCGGCGTGTAAACTCGGTTGTTGCCACCCGTCACTGTCGACACCTGTTTCTGAGCAGTGCTCTAAATCAGGTTGGTTTCAACCCGATGGTAGCGGCGTCTAAATGAGGAACAGGAAGGTTTATCCGACACCTAGTTAACTCCTTGTTGCGGCGTGTAAAGGTGGTGCGTTTACCGTTGGCAACCGTTTGTGCTTGCTCGTGCACGTGAAGCACCCGGTTGTTGCCACCATCCTGTTGCGGCGTGTAAAGGTACCATCACAGCTGCAGGAAGCGACTAGAGGCTGTTATTTTTGCAAAAGGTGGATCTACTAAATATTAATGTTACTTTTCTGTTGAGGTGCCCATACTGTTGCACCTGTCAATTTTTGAAATAATGCATATTTCACATTTTCAGTTAGT
The DNA here is from genome assembly GCA_033576535.1 of Allobates femoralis. Classification (NCBI taxonomy): domain Eukaryota; kingdom Metazoa; phylum Chordata; class Amphibia; order Anura; family Aromobatidae; genus Allobates; species Allobates femoralis. Next base: position 563,286,306 of record JARQOC010000003.1, read on the forward strand.
ACAATAAACCTCATTTCAATCCTGAAATATTACTGTGTCCATCAGTTATTACATATATCACACTGAAATAGCTGTTGCAAATAGAACAATTTTAAACAAAAAAGAAAAAAGAGTAAGATTAAGAGGGGTGCCCAAACTTTTTCATATGACTGTATACACTTCAGCCCCTGACCTTACCCCTGCGGTTTTAAAGAACACCAGTGACTGTCTAGCTGCAGTTTCCAACATCATGTCTGCTCTCTATTTAAAACTCAACCTTTCCAAAACTGAACTTCTTTTCCTCCCACACTCCACTAACCTCCCGAAATCTGACATCTCTCTCTCAGTGTGCGGTACCACGATAACACCTAGGCAGCAGGCTCGCTGTCTGGGTGTCATGTTTCACACCGATCTCTACTTCACCTCCTATATACAATCTCTGGTCCGCTCTTGTCACTTACACCTGAAGAACATCTCTAGAGTGGCCCTAATCCACTCCCGTCTTGATTATTGCAAATCTCTATTAATTGGCCTCCCCTTCTCTAAACTTTCCCCTCAACAGTCCATCCTTAATGCAGCTGCCAGGATCACCTACCTGGCCAATCGTTACTCAGATGCCTCCACTCTGTGCCGGTCATTGCACTGGCTGCCTATACACTACAGAATCAAGTTCAAATTGCTTGTTCTCACCCACAAAGCTCTTCACAATGCAGCACCCCCCTACATCTCCTCTATCATCTCTGTCTATCACCCCACCCGTTCTCTACGTTCTACAAATGACCTTCAACTAACATCTGCACTAATCCAATCCTCCCACTCCCGGCTCCAAGACTTCTCCCGAGCTGCACCAATTCTCTAGAATGCTTTACCCCAAGAAATCAGGACTATCCACAACTTGCATGACTTCAGACACTCACTAAAAACACATCTTTTCAAGGCGACCTATCATGCTCCCTAGCAAAACTCCTTTGTACTGTACATAGCCCATTCACTATCTCTCTCGACATAACTCTTCTTCAAACTCCACCAAACCCAAAAGGTCTACACAGATTGTCTGGTGACCATTAATGTAACTTTATTTCTATCCCCCATTTCCTCAAGATGCCTGGACCATCAGTGTAATAAGCCCCTGTACTTTGTGTAACCCCTATCTAGTTGTAGATTGTAAGCTTTTTTGAGCAGGGTCACCTTTATTTTTGCTTTATCTATTGTATTGTATTTTTTACATTCTATGCTTATTGTATTGTTTTTATTATTGTACTGTATTCTTTCTCTATTGGAATTACTGTATTATATTGTGTATTTTTGTTTATTAACCACTGTATTGTAAAGCGCTGCGGAATATGTTGGCGCTATATAAATAAAGATTTATTATTAGGTCTCGAAGACTAGCTATTCTCCTTATGGAGAGGAATCTGCCTGCCAGCATAAGAAGACTGATAAGGAGACTTATAGCCACAATGCTCCTCTGGGAAATACAGTGTGTTAAAGAGTCGATTATGACTTTTAGGATTTTTCTACCTTTATTGGGTGGCACTAGAGATCGTTCACTTCCTCACTGAAAAGACAATTTGCATATTTCCCAGAGGAGCATTGTGGCTATAAGTCTCCTTATCAATCTTCTTATGCCGGCAGGCAGATTCCTCTCCATGAAGAGAATAGCTAGTCCTCCAGACACCATGTTAGCCTCTCAAACAGCCAGATCAGAATCCCACTGCACTGATGAGAGGAAATCACCCCGAAATGCAGAATCTGCAGTTTGGGGTTCTGATCTCGCACAAATCCTAAGACATATTAAAAGTCTTGTTAACGTCGATTATGACTTTTAGGATTGTTACCTTTATTGGGTGGCACTTGAGTTCGTTCACTTCCTCGCTGAAATGACAATTTTCAATGAATGTGGAAAGACATTAATCCATGTGAGACATTCATTCCTGCTTTAAGTGTGTCAAAGTTCATTATCAGTTTATATTCCCACACTCTTTTGTCAGCCTGTGATCTGAAGTTACCTTTTAGAAATAGTTTATAACTAGTATGGAAATATAGATTTTAGTCAGGTATTCTTATTTCCAGACCCTTCACTTCTGTGTTTTAGGCAGTCCCTAAATCTAAAAAGCATCATTGTCAGAAGCTCACTGTCCTCCCTAACAGCAACTGGAACAGGTGCAAAACCTGTCCATTTATAATGACAATGGACAAAGTAAAGATTCCTGGCTCACATCAGGACTACAAGATCCCAGGTAACTTGAGCTGCACCACAACCAATGTGGTGTACTTAATCATATGTACTAAATGTGTTAGCGGGAATCTATATGTAGTGGAGACAAGGCAACAACTCAGAACTAGGATGAACTCTCATCGCCACACAATAAAGGAAAAAAGGACAGATTTTCCTGTGCCTGGACTTTTCAGTAGGTGTGATCACACAATATTGAATATGAAAATACTAGTTGTAAAAAGTATCTTCAGATCACAGCGAGACATAAGAGTGTGGGAATATGAACTGATAATGAACTTTGACACACTTAAAGCAGGAATGAATATCTCACATGGATTTATGTCTTTCTACATTCATTGAGGAATTTCCAGGTCTCGACCAACCACTAATCACAGAACAATAATACAATCTGTGCCTCTTAACTCGCAACTTTGATTTTATCTCTCCAGCTCCTCTCCCCCTCCCATGACTGACTACTATTTTCTGCTTCACGTCACCTGTCGTATTTACTGCATCATCCTACCCTGCATATGTATACATCCGTGTGTCTTCAGAAATTGTGTCATTATTAGCCTGATGAAGAGGCCATAGAGTCTCTAAAGCTTGCTTTGCTTTTTCTTACCATCTTTTCAGTTAGCCATTAAAAGGTATCAACCACTGAGGACTCTCAGATTCCAATAGTTTTCTATCTACTGGCTAACACGGTACAAACATTTTTTTACCTTATCAAAGGATTTTGGATTTTCAATGAGGCGCCCAGTGTCAGAAAGCTGGTATTTCAACCAAGGTCAGGCACCTTCCAGCAGGACCACGACCCCAACCAAAATAATTCAAGAAGCACCCAGAAATGGATAGAACAAAAGTGATGGAGAGTTCTGCCGTGGCCAGCAATGAGTCTGGATGAAAGACCATTTTTGGAGTTTTGTATAAAATTAGGCCCAATTTACCTTTTTTTCAGTTTTTTTTTGTGTTTTTCAATACACACAAAGGAAATGAACACATGTATAACAAAACATTTTCAAGTAGAAATACTTCATTTTCTGGAAAAGTTTCAAGGGCGCCACCACTTTCGACCATGACTGCATGCTGCCTTATTCGAGGTTTGCCCCTTAGTCTATCTATTTACAGATGGTCATTTTATTGCAAAAATTATAGCAAATAAAATCTTGTTCTCAAACATACATAGGATTGCTTCTACCTTACGTACATGTCTGGCTGCAAACTCCACTGATACGCGTAAGATGCTGCCATGTCATGTTTAGGGTTTTTATTATGGACACTAATAAACATTGGATCTTTTATTTCTTACCAGCAGTGTGCCCTTTTTGTTCTCTTATATTTCCTGTTGGGCAGCAGGTGGAAAGCACATGTGCATAAAGATCATCATAAAGATGATGGCGAGGACTGATATCAGTGCAAGGTGCGATTTTTTTCGTTCTTCAATAAATGTATTTTATTTATTAATTTTACTCACTTATATAGCACTATTAATTCCACAGTGTTTTACAGATGTGATCATTACTGTCCCCATTGGGGCTCACAATCTAAGGTCTCTATCAGCATGTCTTTATAGTGTAGGAGGAAACCGAGAACCCAGAGGAAACCCACACAAGAACATGGGATAAATGGGATAAATCTACTACATGTGAACATAACCCAAACCTGTCCATTGCATTCTATGGCGATCTTGATTTAGCAAAAGACCTTCCATGTATACTATTGAAAGGATAAATATGTTATTGTGAATTTATTAACACGTATTTTCTTTATCATTTATCATTAAATAATTACAACACATTGTTCTATAATACAAAGTAAATCGTTCTCAGTAGATACATGTTAACAACTGTAGAACATATAGTATATACACTGTGCTGGAAGAGTCCTCCATGTTTCCCACAGTATTATTTGTGAAAAAGAACTGTGATCTTCATGCTAACTTTAAATGTTGGCTGAACATTAAATACTTTTGAGAACTTTATTAATAAAGCAGAAAAACATCTGTCAGAAACATATGGCATTATATTCCTCTATCACAGTGATTTTTTACTTGTGGGGAGACCTGAAATAACCTTTATGTTGGAACAAGTATACAAGTTTTTTTTGGACAATACTCTGTCTAAATATGAGTCAAAGTATATGCATAACTTTAGTGGTTGATACCTTCTAATGGCTAACTGAAAAGATGGTAAACATAGCAAGCTTTCGGGAAACTGTGGCCCCTTCGTCAAGTAGCTAATGTAGGGGCTATAATGTCTCGAAAGCTTGCTATGTTTACCATCTTTTCAGTTAGCCATTAAAAATTATCAACCACTGAGGACTCTCAGATTCTAATATTTTTCTATCTACTGGCTAACACGGTACAAACATTTTTTACCTTATGCATATCTTGTAACTCCTGTGATTGGTCAACCCAACTAATATGAGTCATTTATAGCAGTGGATGATAATAAATGGAATTGAAATACTGCCATAAAACACAATACTGTTGTTATTATTATTATTTATTTATATAGCGCCATTATATTCCATGGCGCTTTACATGCAAAAGGGGGAGACTAGGACAAGTATAATAAATGTGGACAATTCGGTCGAACAGATTCAAGAAGGGAGAGGATCCTGTCCGCGAGGGCTCACAATCTACAAGGGACGGATAGGGATACAGTAGGAGGGGGAGGTGCTGGTCGTGTGGCGGTGCGGTGGACCGGGTCTCATTGCAGGTTGTAGGCTTGGCGGAAGAGGTGGGTTTTCAGGCTTCGATTGAAGGTTCCCAGCGTAGGAGAGTGTCTGATGTGTTGGAGCAGAGAGTTCCAGAGTATTGGAGAGGCACGGGAGAAATCCTGTATGCTGTTGTGCGAAGAGGAGATGAGGGGGGAGTAGAGGAGGAGTTCTTGGGAGGATCGCAGGTTGCGTGAGGGTAGGTATCGGGAGATCATGTCGGAGATGTATGGAGGGGACAGGTTGTGGATGGCTTTGTACGTCGTGGTTAATGTTTTAAACCGGGATTTCTGGGAAGCAGGGAGCCAATGAAGGGCTTGACAGAGGGGAGAGACATTGGAGTAGCGGGAAGATAGATGGATTAGACTGGCAGCGGAGTTTTGGATAGATTGGAGAGGTGCAAGGGAGGTAGCAGGGAGGCCAGTTAGCAGGAGGTTGCAGTAGTCGAGGCAGGAGATGATGAGAGCGTGAATATGGGTTTTGGCAGTGTCTTGGTCAAGAAATGTGTGAATCCGAGAGATGTTTTTGAGCTGGAGTCGGCAGGAGGTGGCGAGGGCCTGGATGTGGGGCTTAAAGGAGAGGGAAAAGTCAAGGATAACCACGAGGCACTTGGCATGGGGGACTGGGGAGAGAGAGCAGTCGTTGACGATGATGGATAGGTCTGGGAGTGAGAGTGAGCGGCTTGAGGGGAAGACAATGAGCTTGGTTTTGTCCATGTTCAGCTTGGGGAAGCGGGCAGAGAAGAAGGATGAGATGGCGGACAGGCATTGTGGAATTTTGGATTGTAGGGAGGTAATGCCAGGTCCAGACAGGTAGATTTGGGTGTCGTCAGCGTAAAGGTGGTACTGGAGGCCATGGGACTCAATGAGTTGCCCTAGGCCGAGAGTGTAGATTGCAGCTCCAGATAAAACGAGTGATATTGTAAGCGCTAAAGTACATTAACAGGACACGGCTCACATAAGTATTACCTTTCAGCTTTAATGATTCAGCATATGGATCCCTTTAGCCACAACGCGTTTCAGCGCCAATTGCGCCTTTTTCAAGTGATTCGAAAGTGTAGATTGAGAAGAGTAGCAGTACCAGAACCGAGCCCTGGGGGACCCCTACAGATAGGGGGTAGAGCGAGGAGGAGGTGTGGGAGTGGGTGATGCTGAAGGTCCGGTCTGTTAAGTATTAGGAGATCCAGGAGAGGGCAAGATCCGTGATGCCAAGAGTTTCCAAGATTTGAAGTAGAAGGGAATGGTCAACAGTGTTGAAGGCGGCGGATAGGTCAAGGAGGAGGAGGACAAAGTAATGACGTTTGCTTTTGGCAGTCAGTAGGTCGTTGGTGACTTTGGTCAGGGCTGTTTCTGTGACGAGTGGAGGGGTCGGAAACCGGATTGTAGGCAGTTAAAGAGGGAGCAGGAAGAGAGGTGAGATGATAGCTCAGAGTGGACATGCTGCTCAAGTAGTTTAGAGGTGAAAGGGAGGAGAGATATGGGGCCATAGTTGGAGACAGATGTGGGGTCAAGGGAGGGTTTTTGAGGATAGGGTTGATCAATGCATGTTTGAAGGCTGAGGGGAAGGTGCCAAGGGTCAGTGATAGGTTGAAAAGATGAGTTACGGCTGGGATGATGACAGAGGTGAGGTTGGGAATGAGGTGGGATGGGAGCGGGGTCATGGACACTGGTGGTGAGGCGTGATTTCGACAGGAGGGGAAGCAGCGGATGGAAGGAAAGGGCAGTATAGGCGATAGGGGAGGCTGTGGGGACAGTGGGTCAAAGCTGTCTCTGATTCTGTCGATCTTTTCTTTAAAGAAGGAGGCAAAGTCTTCAGCAGAGATAATAGGAGAGGGAGGGGGAGCGGGCGGGCGGAGTAAGGAATTGAAGGTTTTGAAAAGCTGTTTGGGGTTGTTGGACAGGGAGGTTATTAGGGATGAGAAGAAGGTTTGTTTGGCAGCAGAAAGTGCAGCCTTGAAGGCGATGAGGGAGTGTTTGAACAGCGCAAAGTGTTCAGTTGAGTGTGATTTTTTCCATCTCCTCTCGGCGACCCTAGATGCCCGTCTCATGTCTTTAGTGAAGGTGGTGTACCAGGGTTGCCTGTTAGTGCGAAGAGTATGGTGTGTGAGGGGGGCGGCTAGGTCAAGGGCCTTGGTTAATGTGGTGTTGTAGAGGGTGGTGGCAGTGTCTGTGTTGTGTATGGATGTTATGTCGGCGAGAGGGAGAAGGGATTCTGAGAGTGAGTGTAGATCGATGTGTTTTAGGTTTCTGTGGGGGTGATCAAGTTTGCGGAGAGAGGGTGGCATAGAAGGGGAGGTGAGTGCGGAGACAATCAATAGATTGTGGTCAGACAGTAGGAGGGATAAGTTTGTGAGGTTAGTAAGGGAGCAAAAACGGGTAAAGCGTGTGGCCACCTTTGTGGGTGGGTGAGGAGGAACATTGGGAGAGCCCAAAGGAGGAGGTGAGGGAAAGTAGTTGAGAGACGGTTGGGTGAGTGGTGTCAATGGGGATATTGAAGTCGCCCATAATGATGGTGGGGATATCAGCAGAGAGGAAATGAAGTAGCCAGGTGGTAAAGTGGTCAAGAAAGGTGGGGATGGATCCAGGGGGCGGTAGATGACGGCTAGCTGGAGGTTACAGGGAGACAGAGTGGGCCTCGAAAGAGGGGAGAGTACCAGAGGGAGGCAGTGGGACAGGGGCGAAGGAACAGGTGTTGGACAGGAGTGCACCGACACCTGCGCCATGTTTGTCAGAGGGGTGGGGGGTGTAGAACACAATACGTCATCCCTTTAAATTCATCATATATTACATCCAAATCAAAAAATCATCATAATTGTAAACAGAGGAAACACTTAAAGAGGTTTATGGGACTAGGATATTGATGGACCTATCCTTGAGTGAGGTCATCAATATTGGTGCTTGTGGTCCAACATCCAACTCCCTTACCACTCTGCTAACATCAGCAGCATTGACCAGCATTAATTTACAGTGTACAGAGCTTAGATACAACAGCTCTGCATATTGTGTAGTGACCGTTCTCAAGTGTTGCAACTCAAATCTCATTTAGTTGATGTTGTGTTTTCCAGCTCTGAATATTCTGCAAAGTATCAGCTACAATTTGGGGGGTACGGGTCTCAAAATCCAAATAATCTAATACTGATGACTAGAAATGAGCGATGTTCGATTAGAATTGTTCACCAATTTCAAATTCGACCTGTTTTGGGCTATGTTTGAATCATTCGACGAATTCGAACAATTTGCTAAAAATTCGGTAATTCGAGGTTATGTTCAATAACACTTCGTTGACCAAAAGCGTTACTGACTTTTCATAGTAATGGTTTTGTTCAACGTTATTATGAGTTTCAGTGTCTAGGAATAGTGAGCAGGGGGACTCGGGAGCTGGGCTTAAAGGTCTATGGTCAGATAATGCAGATCTCAATTTTTTCCTTCCCGCACTTACTGTGGGTGGCCTGGTCTGTCAGCCTATCAGCATGCGTAGAGTGCACTTTCTGCACACAAGGGCTTGTGTCATTGGCTGGGTATCTCACATGTCCTTGCAATATAAGAAACGGCCATTTTCCCCTCCTCGTCATTTCCTCAGTGTTGCAGTTCAGTGTCAGGCGGCGCCGCTGCTGCTGTGTGCGCTATATAGAAAGAAAGTCATATAGCAATTCAATTGCAAGTTAGATAGAGAGATAGTTGATAGGTTTAGGGACTACTTCCAAGAACAGACCTTTTCAGGGCTTAAAAGCACTTTTTGCCAGGCAGGTCTGTTCTAGTGCTGGGCAAGTGTTTTTTACAGCATCTGGCCAAATCTAGCCAAGGAAATCCTTTTTGGCTAGTAGCAATGTGTGCCAGACACTGGTGTAGCACTGTTGTGAAGAAAGCTACACCGCCTGTCTTTAATAGGCATTTTTTACTGCATCTAGCCAAGCAAATCCTTTTTTGGCTAGTACCACTGTATGACGAGGCAGTTGTGCTCCAGTATTCTGTTGAAATCTACCGCCCACAGCGCAGAAAACACTCTTGTATTGCATCTGCAATAACCTGCTTACCAAAACCTATTTAGGGTAGTACCAAAGTTTGACTAGCTAGCTGTGGCCCAGTGTTCTGTTGAAATCTACCGCCTCACAGTGCAGAAAACTCTTTTGTATTGCATCTGCCCACACCTACTTACCAAAACCTACTTAGGGTAGTACCACTGTTTCACTAGGTAGCTGTGGTCCAGTGTTCTGTTGAAATCTACCGCCACACAGTGCCGAAAACACTTTTGTATTGCATCTGCCCAAACCTACTTACCAAAAACCTATTTAGGGCAGTACCACTGTTTCATTAGGTAGTTGTGCTCCAGTGTTTTGTTGAAATCTACTGCCACACAGCGCAGAGAACACTTTGGTTTTGGAGCTGCCCAAGCCTACTTACCATAACCTAGTTAGCGTAGTACCACTGTTTGACTTGGTAGCTGTACTCCAGAGCTCTTTTGAAATCTACCACCACACAGCGCAGAAAACTGTTTTGTATTGCATATGGCCAAACCTACTTACCAAATCCTACTTAGGGTAGTACCACTGTTTCATTAGGTAGCTGTACTCCAGTGTTCTGTTGAAATGTACCGCCACACAGTGCTGAAAACACATTTGTATTGCATCTGCAAAAACCTACTTACTAAAACCTATTTAGAGCAGTACCACTGTTTGGCTAATTATCTGTGGTCCAGTGTTTTGTTGAAATCTACCGCCACAAAGTGCAGAAAACACTTTTATATTGCATCTGCCCAAAACTACTTACCAAAACCTATTTAGGGCAGTACCACTATTTGACTAGGTAGTTGTGGTCCAGTGTTCTGTTGAAATCTACCACCACACAGCACATATAATACTTTTGTATTGCATCTGCCCAAACCTACTTACGAAAGCCTACTTACGGTAGTACCACTGTTTCACTAGTTAGCTGTACTCCAGTGTTCTGTTTAAATCTATCGCCACACAGTGCAGAAAAGTCTTTTGTATTGCATCTGTCCATACCTACTTACCAAAACCTTCTTAGAGTAGTACCACTGTTTCACTATGTAGCTGTACTCCAGTGTTTTGTTGAAAGCTACTGCCACACAGTGCAGAAAACACTTTTGTATTGCATCTGCAAAAACCTACTTACCAAAACCTATTTAGGGTAGTACCACTTTTTGACTAGGTAGCTGTACTTCACTGTTCTTTAGAAATCTTCTGACACACAGTGCAGAAAACTCTTTTGTATTGCATCTGCCCAAAACTACTTACTAAAACCTATTTAGGGCAGTACCACTGTTTGACTAGATAGTTGTGCTCCAGTGTTCTGTTGAAATCTATCGCCACACAGCACACAAGACACTTTTGTATTGCATCTGTCCAAAACTACTTACCAAAACTATTTAGGGTAGTACCACTGTTTGACTAGGTAGCTGTAATTCAGTGTTCTTTTGAAATGTACAGCCACACAGCGCAGAAGATTCTTTTGTATTGCATCTGCCCAAACCTACTTACCAAAACCTACTTAGGGTAGTACCAATGTTTGCCTGGGTTCACACTTGGCCATCAGTTAAAAAAACGGATCACTTTTTTTCCTGCACCCAAAAACGCTGCTAGCAGCATTTATTGGGTCCAGTATAAAAACTGACACCATTTGAGTCACACTCGATTGCAGCATCAGTCTTTGGCATCAGTTTTTGGACTTAGAACAAAAAAGTGCAAAAAATGATGTCAATAACGGATCCAAGGCCAATAACGGATCAAGTGTGACCCCAGCCTTTCACTAGGTAGCTGTATTCCAGTGTTCTGTGAAATCTACTGCCACACAGCACAGAAAACTCTTTTGTATTGCATCAGCAAAAACCTACTTACCAAAACCTATTTAGGATAGTGCCACTGTTTGACTAGGTAGCTGTGGTCCAGTGTTCTGTTGAAATCTACCGCCATACAGCGCAGAAAAGTCATTTGCATTGCATCTGCCAAAAACTACTTACCAAAACCTATTTAGGGCAGTACCACTGTTTGATTAGGTAGTTGTGCTCCAGTGTTCTGTTGAAATCTACCGCCATGCAGCGCAGAAAAGTCTTTTGTATTGCATCTGACAAAAACTACTTAGGCCGGCTTCATACCACGACAGAATCTGGTCCGGGGCTGTTCGGTTTAAACCTGACAGCCCCGGACCCGATTTTGACATTATACAGCTTTGTGCCATCCGGTTTCCATCTGTCTGGGAGGATCCGGGGTGGAAATCTGCCCAAATCGGATTCTACTGGATCCTCCCGGATCCGAGGCGATCCGGCGTTCCTTAATATGGGGGTCTATGGCGCCAGTTTGCCCCGGTCTGACAAAAACATTGCATCCGGGAGCCAGACTCCGGCGGCTGAACTTTAGCAGTGAGCACTGCTAAACTTCAGCACCACCAGCTATCCCCTGCTGTGCTTTCAGCCCCCGTTAGCCACGATCTTGAAAAATCAGCACACCGGTTCTGTTTGCAAATCTGATCCTGTTTGCAAATCCAGTCCGGGGCTGTCCGATTCACATTGGACAGCTCCGGACCAGATCACACCGCGGTGTGAAGCCGGCCTAACCAAAACCTATTTAGGGCATTACCACTGTTTGACTAGATAGTTGTGCTCCAGTGTTCTGTTGAAATCTACCGCCACACAGCGCAGAAAACCCTTAAGTATTGCATCTTCAAAAACCTGCTTACCAAAATCTATTTAGGGTAATATAACTGTTTGACTAGGTAGCTTTACTTCAGTGTTCTTTTGAATTCTACCACCGCAAAGCGCAGAAAACTCTTTTGTATTGCATCTGCCTAAACCTACTTACCAAAATCTACTTAAGGTAGTACCACTGGTTCACTAGGTAGCTGTACTCCAGTGTTCTGTTGAAATCTATCGCCACACAGCGCAGAAGACACTTTTGTATTGCATCTGCCCAAAACTACTTACCAAAACTATTTAGGGTAGTACCACTGTTTAACTAGGTAGCTGTAATTCAGTGTTCATTTGAAATATACCGCCAAACAGCACAGAAGATTCTTTTGTGTTGCAACTGCCCAAACCTACTTACAAAACATACTTACGGTAGTACCACTGTTGCAATAGGTAGCTGTGGTCCAGTGTTCTGTTGAAATCTACCGCCACACAGCGCAGAAAACACTTTTGTATTGCATCTGCCCAAACCTACTTACCAAAACCTATTTAGGGTAGTACCATTGTTTGGCCACTCAGCTACATGGGGTAGGGGCTAAAGTAACAGAAACATCTGCTGAAAAAATAAAGTCTTCAAGCCAAACCAAAATGTCTACTTCTTTTCGTGGACGATCTGATATCATCCCTTTCTTGAGCATCGCTAAAACTTGTAGAGCAGGTGTTTCAATGGATACCAAGCGCTCCATCAAGTGGGCTCTCCTCCACCTCAACTTCAACATCACAAATACTCCAGTCCTCAGAGGTGTCACCCCAATCGCACTTGCTTCCTCACAGCTCACAAGTCTCCAGCCGCCCTACTGACTATAGGTTAACACAGATGGGTGAGTCTGCAGAGCTGTTCACTCATACTATAGCCTGGGAATCAGAGGTCTGCTCCAAAGCTTCATTGAGCCAAGACAAGGAAATGATGTGCATCGATGCCCAAAATCATTGTGAGTCGGATCCAGGCCAAGATGAAGAAGGGTCCGAGCATTCCTAAACTGGAACCCCTATTGGTGGAGACAATGAGGCAGATGATGATTAGACTGAGATACCTGATTGGAATGACAACTTTGCGCTCAGGGCAGGAAGAGGTTGGCTCTGAGGACGACGAGTGTGAGAACACACATGGTGATGATGAGGTTGGATATCCTGTGTCGCCCTAGGATGTGGGGTACTCGGGTATCAGGCGGCAAAAGGGCTAATTGTGTCACGGGGAATGGCGGCCGCGCCTGATCCCGTATCCTGGGGACTATTCTCTTGAAAAGGGGTATTTACAAGGAATTATGTACAAGTTAGTAGTTTGTCGTGACACCACCTGCAGTACCTGGGGAGATATCACCAGCGCCACTCCAGGCCTCCGGAGGTCGGTGGTATTGCGGCTGAGATGGTTTAGTCCTCTGCAGGCAGGACTGGGACCTCCGGGGCAGGATATCTGTGAAAGGAATGAGTTCATGTAAGGAAAGATGTAGCAGAGTCAAAAGTCACATCATCGGGTACTTTACTGGAACCTTTGCAGAGTCATTACAGTCCTCAGTGCAGTTGGGTGTTACAATGACAAGTGGCTACAGGTGGCTGCAGGCAGATCTATGGTAGATAGACGGAACCCCCTTTATGTGCCTTTCTTGTTCCTTTTTGCCCCTGCTTCCCAGTAGCTGTGTGAAGCCTGACCTCATGAATAGTAGATCTGACCTCCTGCTGTCTCTCTTTACTTCCCTTGCTCCCGTCGAGTAAACCTTCTGTTGAACATTGCGGCCCTTTTGGCACTGCGACTCCTTGCGCAGCAGTTAGCCAGCGTGTCTGGTCCCCTCTAATGGTCGCTTAGGAATCAGGGCCATATCTGGAGATACCCCCGTGTCGCGGATTTTCTGAAGGCCGTAAAGGTTCCTACAGGTGCGGGCTCCAGTACCCGGTTTCCTCCTTTCAGCGAACTCCCTCCGAGCTTCTTGCTCCCTTCTCTGTGTCTGGGATCTGTTCTGCCTTTCCCTGGGTCCCTCAGCTGAGGAGACCCTCCTTCATGCCTCAGGCTCCCTGCCTGAATTTCTCTAGCTCTCCAACCCGGAGGCAAAGACCTGAAGCCTAAAGGCCTTCTTTCTCCTAGATCTATAAAAATTCAAGAATGCGCACATAGGGTGATATCTTCTTTGAAGAAGGACAAAAGGTTATATAAAGAGGCTGCCCACCTGATACAGTTGTGAAAACCCACAACTGGTAATGATCGCTCAGATACAAGTAGCTGCTGCAGGACCGTACTCTCCACAGATCCCTGTGGTATAATCAGCTCCCAGGACACAGTACCTCGAGGTCCGCGCTGCCACTTCAGAAAGGAACAAAAGAAGCCAGTACAAGAGAATGTCTGGATCAGCGATTCTTCTTTATTATCCTACGCGTTTCAGAGTTATCTCCCAACTCCTTCATCAGGGAATCATTCATTCCCTGATGAAGGAGTTGGGCGATAACTCTGAAACGCGTAGGATAATAAAGAAGAATCGCTGATCCAGACATTCTCTTGTACTGGCTTCTTTTGTTCCTTTCTGAAGTGGCAGCGCGGACCTTGAGGTACTGTGTCCTGGGAGCTTCTTTCTCCTAGACTGACTCTAGTTCCCCCTGGGGGTGACTATATAACCTACTGGGTTCCCTCCCACTGCCTGATCTAATGTGGGATGTGGGTTTAGGGTTCCGCCTACAATCCATAAATCTACTTTGCAGCTGGGGTGACTACACCTCCTTTACGGGTGCAGTACCCCTCTGTGGCACCTACATAGTGGGGCGCCACAATCCCACTTATTGTCAACCAACAGGCAGGCAGTTGATGAGCTCAGCAGAGGTGAAGGAGGATGCTAGTGAAGAGGTTAGGTTGCGGCTTCCTGGACAGAGACGGAGTCCTGGAAGCACGTAAAAAACTCAGCCACAACTCTGCCTCTGTGCAGACGTTGTGGTGGCTCTGCAGGTTGCATGGGCGCTAAACCTTGCCTAACCTGGCCTTTTTTCTGATCGCAAAGGATGACCCAACTTATGTTATCTGCCAAATTTATAAACAAAAACTGAGTAGAGGCCAAAAAAATCAAGAGTTTGAGTACTCCATGCATGAACCGTCACATGGACATGAAGCATAAGTCACAGAGGGAAGCTCACTGTGCTACAATGCGGCCTAGTGGGCCTGGCCAACCCCCGTCTGGCCCATCAAGAGCATCTGCGGTTTCTTCATCCTCTGTGACTGTGGGGACAGCTGTCACACAGGCTTTTGGCCACAGAACTTCCACCTCTTTACCTGCAACAGCCAGTGTGATTGACAGGTCGTCAGCTGTTTTGGAAGTGGAAACACCTGCTGGTGTTGAGCGCTGTCAGACATCAAGAATACCACCTTTTTATGAATGCGACATAATTTTTCTGCCTGCACCTCCCTCACAGACCAGCAGTTTGTCTGTGACACCGTACTCAACCCTATCTCAGCACAGCAGCCAGCATCCGGGCCATCAGATGTGGACAAGTAAAAGACCATTTCCTCCTACCCATGCCAAAGCTAACAGGTTGAATTTCACCATCTGCAAGCTGTTGGCTATGTAAATGCTGCAATTCCGGCTGGTGGATACAGAGGATTTTCGAGACCTTATGGCCGTCGCAGTGTCCCAATACCAGATGCCCAGTCGCCACTACTTCTCAAAGAAAGCTGTGCCTGTGCGACACCAGCATTTTGCACACAACATCACCACTTCCTTGAGAAACTCTGTGTGTGACAGTGTGCATTTCACCACACACGCTTGGACGAGTAAGCATGGACAGGAGGGGCGTTACATGTCGTTGACTGGGCACTGGGTGATCATAATGACAGCAGGAGAAGGGGCTGCTCTACAAGTCTTGCCATCCCCACGGGTTGTGCGTCAAACCTCTGCATCTAGAAGTTCCTCCACTGCTTCTGCCTCCTCCACCTCTTCTAGGTCCTCCACCTGTGCCCAAAGCCTGTCTGGTAATGTGACCCATGTTCAAACAACACAGAAAGAATCCAGCACACCTCCTTACTATGCTGGCAGCAGGGCTCAATGCCATCAGGTGGTGTTTACATGAAAATGTCTGGGAATTGTGAGTCACACAGCTGAGGACTTGTGGTCAGCTCTGGAGACCGATTTAAATCAATGGTTGTCTCCACTAAAACTGCAGCCAGGAAGGCCGTGTGTGACAATGCTGCAAACCTGGGTGCGGACATTTGCCTGGGCAAGATGACACACGTGCCTTGTATGGCTTTCATCTTGAACCTAGTTGTCCAGCAATTACCAGCCCACTATCCCAGCCTAGATGCACTTTTGCAGAGAGCACAGTCGTTGTGTGCTCACTTCTGCCGTTCGCATCCCGCAGCTCAACAACTTGCATCGCTACAGAAGTCTTTCGGCCTGCCGGTTCACCGCCTGAAATACGATGTGCCAACATGATGGAATTCCACTCTGGACATGTTGCAGCGACTGTGGCAGCAGCGACGAACCCTGGTGCAATATGTTATGACATATAGCCTGAGCCTACGCGATCCAAAGGTGGGGCAAATCATGCTTCTGGTGTGGTCTCAGATCAAGGACCTCTGCACCCTTCTGCAGAGTTTTGAAATGGCTACTAAGATGTTTAACGCTGACAATGCCATTATCAGCATGACTATTCCAGTCAACTACAGGCTGGAGCACACTTTAACTGATATTCGGAGTCAGGTGGTTGGCCAAGAGGAAGGAGTGGAAGTAGAGGATGAGGCGTATGCGGAAGGGATAACAAGATCCCAAAGGTCCAAACAGTCGGGAGCACCAAGGCGGCTGGCATGGGAGGGTGGGGGAGAGGGATTAATGAGGGCGTATGGTAGCAGCGAAACTGTTGATGAAGGTGCAGGAGCCGAGGAAAAAATGGAGGACGAAGAGGCGATGGGCATGGAAGACTCAGCAGATGAGGGAGATCTTGATCACATTTCTGTTGTGCAAGATTGGGGGGAGAGGGCAGAGGAAGGAAGCGTGAATGTTACCTCGCCGCCACCAACACAACAAGGACTTGGTCGTCCTGGATGCGCAAGACACATGAGTGCCTTCTTGCTGCACTACCTGCAACATGATCCTCGGATTGTTAGAATTCGAAGTTAAGCCGACTACTGGGTTGCCACACTGTTAAATCCCTGGTACAAGAGTAAATTTATCCAAATGATTCCGGCCCTGGAAAGGGATGCACGCATGCAGGTCTATCAACTAAAGCTTTTACACAATCTTAAAAATCTTAAATCTGTATTTCCCCAAAACACCAGTAGAGCCCATAGTGAATCTCGCAGTTCTGTTCTACTTTAAACGTACATAGTGGAAATGGGAAGGGGGAGGGTATTGGGGGGGGGGGGGGGGGGTTGATGTATGCACTGCTATTTGTATTTGTTACAAAAAAAGTTTTTGAATAAAAGTGATCTGATTGAAAAAAAAAAGAATATCGCAGTTCTAACTTTCCAACCCGGGGAACGTCGAGTCGTCATCACATCACTCAAACGTTAACAGTCTATCTGGTAACAGCAATTTTGTGGAATCATTTCACCATTTTTTTAGACCATTGTTTGCCAGAAGAGAGTATGAGTCTGACACATAGTAAACACCTAGAGAGGATGGTACAGGAGTATATATATACAGCTGAATTTCGATTCCATAACTGTGGAACTGGACCCTTCATTTTGGGCTTCAAATCCAGAATAATGGCATGAGCTTGCCACTCATGCCTTGGAGATTTTGTCATGCCCCGCAGCCAGCGTTCTCTCTGAACATGTCTTCAGCGCTGCTGGTAGTGTGCTGACGGATAAGCTCACGTGGCTGTCCAGTGACAGTGTAGACAGACTAATGATTAGCAAGATGAACAAGTCATGGATCTGCAAGGACTTTTCCAGCCCTGTGTCAGCCTGGGGAGATTGAATGCTTGTGTTCTTTTCAATGGGCTGCATTAAACTCCCCATTCCAATATTTCAGCTCTGGGGCAATTGACGCCACTTAAGTGGTGGCTGTGCCTCATTTTTTAGAAAAATGGAGAGTGTTGTTGGGGTCTCCTTGCTGTTTGTTGCTTGACTTGAGTAGGGCCCTCTGAGCTCAATACCTAACCTTGACACTCCTGCCCCTGTTTCTGAATATTCAACCTTTTTGTTCATCGACCCAGTGATTAACAAATTTGCTGTATTCACATCCACCATTTTTGGGTGCTTAAAAGCAGTGATTACTACATCTCCCTTAATGTTTGCGTAAACTGCTTTTGGCCATCAAACCAGGTTTTGGCAAATCTGATGAATACACATGAACAGTTTTTGGGCCCTTAAAAGCATTGTTTGGTCAATCTCCCCTGTCCACTATGGGAGCGCTTGCATGAGCTTTGAGTTTATCTGGCCCAGTAGGCCTAAACAGGTCACTGACCTACCTGACTAGTTTTTTTGGTAATATTCCACAAAACTGATAGTTGTCTCATCTGTGTGTGGTGGGCATAACATTGATGGGAGCACTTGCATGAGCTTTGAGTTTATCCTGCCCAGTAGGCCTAAACAGGTCACTGACCTATCTGACTAATTTTTTTGGTAATACTCAACAAAACTGATAGTGGTCCCACTTGTGTGTGGTGGGGCATATCATTGATGGGAGCGCTTACATGAGCTTTGAGTTTATCCGGCCCACTAGGCCCAAACAGGTCACTGACCTACCTCTCTATTATTTCCTGTAATACTCTACGGCACTGATAGTGGTCCCACCTGTGTGTGGCAGAGCATATTATTGATGGGAGCACTTGCATGAGCTTTGAGGTTTTTTTTTTCCAACTTTAATTTTTATTAATTTTTTCCAACAATAAAAACATAGCACAGAACATGGCAGTACAGTCACATGTACACCCCTTTTTGCAAGTAACCATTAGTATCAGCGTGTGTCCTCTATTCATTACAACTGTAGTGAATCTACATAAAGGTCCCACATCTGCCAAGTTCGGGTAAATTTGTCCATTGAGTTATGGAGTGTGGCAGTCAAGTGCTCCATCAATTGAATGTCTTTTATTTGTGCATACCAATCAGATATCGAGTGTGGAGCCCTCTTCCTTCAATTAAGAGATATCATGCATTTCGCAGCCGTGAGAAGATGTAGTAAAAGTCTACTCCCAGATTTATTCAAACCCGGAGGGAAAAGGTTTAGTAGGCTAACAGCCAGGTCTAGGGGCAGGTGATGGTACAGAACCCGGGACACCTCTGTTACAACTGATCCCCAAAAGCCACGAATCAATGGGCAGGACCAGAAAATATGATGCAAAGATGCTTTGCTATGAGTACACCTCCAGCAGTTATCAGGTAAAGTTGGGTTAAACTTATGGAGCAGTTCGGGCGTGCAATACCATGTCATCAGTACTTTCATCTGATTCTCCTTGTACAATGTGTTAATTGGCGTCCTAAAGGTTCTATCCCATATCACCCTCCACATCTGGCTAGAGATCTCTCGCCCCAGCCAAGTTTCCCATCTAGTCATATCGGTATGTTTAATGGGACCCCAACTACCATGAGAATTCAAAATGGTGTATATATTAGTTATAAGGCCCCTTGCAGAAGCTCCCCGAGAGCAAAGGTTTTCAAATTGGGTTGGACCTGAGTGTTTTTTGGGCCCCTTGATTGATGTGTAGTAATGAAGTATTTGCCAATACGAGAAACACAAACTTTCCGGCAACTTATATAGCGAGCACAATTCGGCGAATGGTCTTGGCTTGAGTTTAAGCGGGTTTAGTATGTCACGAAAACAAAAAAGGCCTGCCCCAGCCCATTTACGCAGTGTGGTAGAGTCCATAGACTCCGAAAATTGCGGGCTATACGAACTTTGAGTTTAATTGGCCCACTAGGCCCAAACAGGTCACTGACCTACCTTTCTATTAGTTCTTGTAATACTACACGACACTGATAGTGGTCCCACCTGTGTGTGGCAGGGCATAACATTGATGGAAGTGCTTGCATGAGCTTTGAGTTTATCTGGCCTAGGAGACCTAAACAGGTCACTGACCTACTTGGCTAGTTTTTTTTGGTAATACTCCACAAAACTGATAGTGGTCCCTCCTGTGGGTGGTGGGGCATAACATTGATGGGAGTGCTTACATGAGCTTTGAGTTTATCCGGCCCACTAGGCCCAAACAGGTCACTGACCTACCTCTCTATTATTTCCTGTAATACTCTACGGCACTGATAGTGGTCCCACCTATGTGTGGCAGAGCATATTATTGATGGGAGCACTTGCATGAGCTTGGAGTTTATCTGGCCCACTAAGCCTAACAGGTCACTGGCCTACCTGACTACTTTTTTTGGTAAGAGTCCACGAAACTGATAGTGGTCTCACCTGTGTGTTGTGGGGCATATTATTTATGGGAGCGCTTGCATGAGCTTTAATTTTATCCGGCCCAGTAGGCCTAAAAGGTCACTCGCCTACCTGACTAGTTTTTACAGCAATACTCCACGAAACTGATAGTGGTATCTCCTCTACAGTGAGGAGCCGCCGCATTCATTCAGAAAATTGACAAAGCCGACAATAGCCGGTAATACTATACTGACAACATTAACCCCTCTCATGCCCACTTGAGTGTACAGCATGTCTCTAGGGAGGGTGGGCACCCCCTAGAGACATGTTGCCCACAGCTATTATTAACATCAACCCTTTGTTCATCCCTGCAACAGAAGGGATGAACAAGGCATACGGCTGCCACAGGCATTCACATATACCTTGCGGCAGTCACATGGGCTCCCATTATAACAATTCCCGCTGCGGTTTCCTACCGCTGCGAAAACTGCAGCCTGCATGATTTTTACCACAGGCTGCAGATCCGCAAGCGGTAACCGAATTGCATGTAGTGCAATCCGGTTACTATAATGGGCTCCTATAGGGAGCAGTTCCTGACCCGGTTTTGAGCTTTCTAACAGCTCAAAACCGGATCAGGATCTGAAACGTTTACCGCATATGTGACCCTAGCCTTAGGTGGTGGCTCTTCACTACTGATGACCTATTTTCAGCATCCTCATCATTCACATCATTCCATATTCTCATTGCAGCCTACAACTTCTATTCCATGGGAGAGAAGAACTACTCAGTTAGGCTAGGGTCTCACTTGTGTCATGACCCTAGCCTAGCGCATCCGCATAAAACAGCCCCATACTAACCCGTTGTTTACCTTAGCAGCCAGCCACACACAAAGCCCCAGGATGTGCGCTTCTGCACAGCGCACAGGAAACGCTGCAGACAGCATTTCCTGTGCACTCAGCTAAAGCGCACATCTTGGAGCTATGTGTGTGGCCGGCTACTAAGGTAAACACCGGGTTAGGCTAGGGCCACACTTAACAGTGCACTTACGTTTAGCGGATCCAGTTACAGCAAAGCCCAGCCTGCTGTAACTCACACCGTTAACGTCGGGTGCTGTGTGAAACCGCTGCTCCATGGTAACCCAATGTTTACCATGGATGCAGCGACACAGGAAGCCCCAGGAACTACGCTTTTGCAGGGCGCACAAGAAAATGTTGCTGACAATGTTTTCCGGTGTGCTCTGCCAAAGCGCAGCTCCTGGGGCTTCCTGTGTGGCTGCTTCCATGGTAAACATCGGGTTACTATGGAGGAGCGTTCGCAGGCAGCCCCCGACATTAACAGTGTCCGTTACAGCAGGCTGGGCTCTGCAGTAACTGGATCCGTTTAATGTGGGGCACCTGCTAAGTGTGGCCCTAGCCTTACTATGGGACTCCATTGCCTGGCAGCGCATAGCATTAACTCTATTTGCTGAGGGGGAAAATTTCTAAGTATTTAACGCTTGTGTCGTGCTAGGGTCACAATGAAAATGTGACCTTAGCCTTACACTTAATACCTGGCTGCAATCACAGCTTTATTCCAGGCTGGCCCTAATGTTAAGGCCCTCATATACATTAAAAGGTTGTCAGCCAAACTATACTGTGGCTGGTTATTTGGCCAACTCTACCATATACAGGAGTATTTGTACAGCCAAGTGCAGTCTTTTCTATGAGAAAGGCTAGGGTCAGACTTGGTTTTGCACCGATGTTTCCAGGCAGCGCTAATACCGGACAGCGTTAACGGCAAGCGCTGCCTGGAAACGGGGCTTCATATAAACCCGTTGTGTACCTTAGTTGCAGCCGCACATAGAGCTGCAGGACGGCCGCTTTTCCTCAGCGCACAGGAAAACGTCTCTAAGGGGTGCCCAGTCCCCCTAGAGACCTTCCACCCACTCAGGTGGGCATATAATGCTGTACTCTGTTATGAACAGCAGCTGACTCCTGTCAGCTGTTGTACAGTTTTATGAATGAAAGAGCTGGGCTCCTCAGAGCAGCGCGCATACCATATCTATTGCTACAGTATGTGCGCCGCTGTCTGAAGTCCTGAAGCCTTATACAGTAGATCTATGGGCAGCCCTGAGGAGCCCAGCGCTTTCATTCATACAACTGTACAACAGCTGACAGGAGTCAGCTGCTGTACATAACAGATTACAGCATTATGTGCCCACCTGAATGGGTGGAAGGTCTCTAGGAGGACTGAGCACCCCCTAGAGACATTATACAAACATTTATTTATTAAATTACAAGTGTAAAAAACCACAGAACAGTTTGCTCATCCCTGCGGCAGCAGGGATGAGCAAACTATCCGGTAACCGGATTGCTCAGGATTGCACATCCTGAGCAATCCAGTTACCGGATTGCTGAATGTCAGAAGACAATTGCGTTCACTGCATCCGGGTATGGATGCAGTGAACGCAATTCCAGATTTAAGTGTGACCCTAACCTATATGTACCATGCGTTCCCATAGGACCCCATCTTAAAAAAAGCATGCGTTTTTTGCTGCACCCAAAAATGCTGCTAGCAGCGTTTTTTGGGATGCTGACCAAAAACGCATGCGTTTTAGAAAAACGCAATGCACCATGCGTTAACGCATATGCGTTTTTGGACTTGGAAAAAAAATGACAAAAATGATCCCAAAAACGGATCCAAGGCAAAAACGGCTGCCATGTGTGACCCTGGGCTACCTCCTCAGCTAATCTCCCACTACAGAAGTTCCCAGCAAAGAAATGCAAACTTCTAAACAAAACCTTACCAAGGTTCAAGCCCCAATTAGAGTGAGGTGTAAACACATAAAGAGTTTATAGAATGACTTTGAAGGAAAGGGCTGTTTTCATTAACTGTTTACTTTCAATTGACTTTCTTTGACATGTAAAAACACATATATTTCTAATGTGGTCCAGAGTACTAAAGACATGTGCAGACAACTAGACTCAAAAAGGAGGGTTGATTATTTCTAGAGTTGTCCATTCATCAATTGTTAAAATAAACCACCCAGCTGGATGCCTCCAAAGCCTCTCAGATAGTAGGCACATTTGTGTGAATAATAAGAAAGCAGAGTAGCTGTGTTAGTTCACTTACACATACAGGAAGGACTGTACATATACACTGCTTGATTTGCTTCAGATACTTTGGAAACAGTCTAACAGACTGTTACTATGAAAGGTGAAACTTTATCATCTATGTGAGTGACCTGGATAACAGATATGTTCAGCCGCTTCCTGTGAGAAATGGCATATGACCATGTGTCAATGTGTCAGCCAGTTGCATGGCTCATTACTTCACTTCATATGTCTACTAAAAAAAGACATTCTGCAACATAAGCAATATATATATATATATATATATATATATATATATATATATACAGTCATATGAAAAAGTTTTTGTCTAAAATTGTGTGTTTGCAACAGCTATTTCAGTGTGATATATGTAATAGGTGATGGACAGAGTAATATTTCAGGTTTGAAATCAGGTTTATTGTACTAATCAAAAATGTGAAATATGCATTATTTCAAAATTTGACAGGTGCCAAAGTATGGGCACCCTTCTGATTTTCATGATTTGAATACTCCTAACTACTTTTTACTGACTTACTGAAGCACTAAATTGGTTTGGTAACCTCATTGAGCTTTGTACTTCATAGCCTGGTGTATCCAATCATGAGAAAAGCTATTTCAGGTGTCCACTTGCAAGTTGTTCTCCTAGTTGCATCTTCTCTGAGGAGTGGCATAATGGGCTCCTCAAAACAGCTCTCAAATGATCTGAAAAAAAAAGATTGTTCAACATAGTTGTTCAGGGGAAGGATACAAAAAGTTGTCTCAGAGATTTAACCTGTCAGTTTCCACTGTGAGGAACATAGTAAGGAAATGGAAGATCACAGGGACAGTTCTTGCAAAGGCCAGAAGTGGCAGGCCAACAAAAATATCAGAAAGGCAGAGAAGAAGAATGGTGAGAACAGTCAAGAACAATCCACAGACCACCTCCAAAGACCTGCAGCATCATCTTGCTGCAGATGGTGTCACTGTGCATTGGTCAACAATACAGCGCACACTGCACAAGTAGAAGCTGTATGGGAGAGAGATGCGAAAGAAGCCGTTTCTGCATGCACGCCACAAACAGAGTCGCCTGAGGTATGCAAAAGCACATTTGGACAAGCCATTTTCATTTTGGAAGAAGGTCCTGTGGACTGATGAAACAAAGATTGAGTTGTTTGGTCATAAAACAAGGCGTTATGCATGGCGCCACAAAAACACAGCATTCCAAGAAAAACACTTGCTACCCATTGTCAAAATTGGGGGAGGGTCCATGATGCTTTGGGGCTGTGTGGCCAATGACGGCACTGGGAATCTTGTTAAAGTTGAGGGTCGCATAGATTCCACTCAGTATCAGCAGATTCTTGAGAATAATGTTCAAGAATCAGTGTCAAAGTTGAGGTTACATCGGGGATGGATCTTTCAGAAAGACAATGATCCAAAACACTGCTCCAAATCTACTCAGGCATTCATGCAGAGGAACAATTACAATGTTCTGGAATGGCCATCCCAGTACCCAGACCTGAATACCATTGAACATCTGTGGGATGTTTTGAAGCGGGCTGTCCATGCTCGGCGACCATCAAACTTAACTGAACTGGAATAGTTTTGTAAAGAGGAATGGTCAAAAATACCTTCATCCAGGATCCAGGAACTCATTAACAGATACAGGAAGCGACTAGAGGCTGTTATTTTTGCAAAAGGTGGATGTACTAAATATTAATGTCACTTTTCTGTTGAGGTGCCCATACTTTTGCACCTGTCAATTTTTGAAATAATGCATATTTCACATTTTCGGTTAGTACAATAAACCTCATTTCCATCCTGAAATATTACTGTGTCCATCAGTTATTACATATATCACACTGAAATAGCTGTTGCAAAAAAACAATTTTTTTTTTAAAAAAGAGTAACATTAAGAGGAGTGCCCAAACTTTTTCATATGACTGTACATATAATAGTATATACATAGCAATGACAGATAGAGATTTAAGTCGTGATGCACATGTTTTCTTCTGACAATTTGAGAGAACTGCAGTAGATAAT
The DNA here is from genome assembly GCA_033576535.1 of Allobates femoralis. Taxonomy (NCBI): domain Eukaryota; kingdom Metazoa; phylum Chordata; class Amphibia; order Anura; family Aromobatidae; genus Allobates; species Allobates femoralis. Next base: position 563,311,310 of record JARQOC010000003.1, read on the forward strand.
ACAATCATACAACATTTGTGCCTCAGATTTACCATTACTTTGGAGGCCTCCTAAATGTGTGTTCACATGTTGCATTTTTGCTGCATATTCAGTTTTTTTTCCATAGAATCAATGTAGTCTTTTACAGTTCTAGCAAAGTTAATAAGCTATCTGAAATCGCATGCACATGTTGCTTGTTTTTCGCTAGCAGATTTGAACCATCAAACCATTTTTTTTCTTTTTTTTTAAATCTGCACCATGCCAATGCCACGTCCACTCCAGGGCCAGGGAAGACTCATGAACTGGACAGGTACTCGTTGTTCTTCTTCACCTCTTTTCAGTTCTTTTCACGGGGACAGACGGAGGCAGAGACCCGTTTCCTTGACCCTGGCGGTGTCATTAAAAATAAAAGGGGAATGATGTCAGAGAAAGTCTAAGAGGATAAGGGGTATTTGTGATGCCACCTACGGTGTGCGGGCAGGACGGCCACTGCTGCTTCGGAACCTCTGGGGACAATGGCTGGCAGCTTGGATGGCAGCTGTCTGCAGGTGGAGAGTTGTTCCCTAGTGCAGTGGAGTGGTTTACCCGGCTCGTACCTTAGCAGATGTTCACTCTGTCAACAGTACCCTCGGTGTTCTGGGCGACCTCTCCAGGCGATGGGAGCCGCGAATAAAAGTCTCACACACCACAGCTGCAGTTCCGTCACATTTACTCAGGTGTTAAACATGGCCACCGGGTACGTTCCTTGCCACTCTCCGGTATAGCTCTTTCTACCAAAGCTGGGTCAGTACAGTCAAGTCATGGTTGGTGCCCTTTCCTTCCTCTGTAGGTGTCTCAGTCTTTGGTGGGTCTATGTTCTCTTAGTGCTATAAGGGGTAGTTCTCCTCTGAGGTGAGCGGGTCATCACTCTGCTCTCCAGGCTCTCAATGCTCTCCCGCAGCACAGAGCTCAAGTACCGATGGCCACGGGTGCTGTTGTGTCCTCCTGGGCGCTATTAGGTTTTTCTCCCGGGCACTGCTCCCTAGTTCAACCACCTCCCTCAAGATGTGTCTGGTGTTCGGCCACAGCTCAGTCAGGGGCCTCCGGATTTACGGCTCGGGCATGAAGTATCGTCACCGTGATGAGGGCCGGGTCCCTGTGTCGTTCACCAACCCCTCTGTCTTGTCAGATTTGAGAGTACAGGGAATCAATGTCTCATTTGCACCCGTAGGGCTCTTCTCTTCCTCTCTGTGAGTCTTTCCCTCCCGTGGGCGAGCGGGGTGGCATTGCTTCAACCTACAGGAGTCAGCACCACACAGCCTCGACACTCCCGACTACCACTCCTCGTCAGTTTATATTACTCCTCCAGTCTCCTTCTACTGACTTTCTCTACCACTTCCTGTTCCCCTTTTTCGTGACCTAGGCCCTCCCTCCGTGTCCTCCCAGTGTCTCAGGGCCTAAAGGGTTGTGTTTGTGTACTGTTTGCGTGTGTTCTTTGGGCTCAACTGCACCATCCTAGCAGCTGGAGAACACGGGCACTACACTCCCTAACCGCGGGAATGCAGTAGCTCTGGTGGCTGCTTTCCCGGTGGGGCGCCACATCAATTATTTCAATGTTTTTACAGCGTTTTTCAACCATTCAAATGAATTAGAAAAAACTAGGTAAAATTATATAAATAACGCTTGCAAATAACAAGCTTATGTTATGCAGCGTTTTTTTCTGCCAACACTCTGGTTTTTGCTATGGAGAAATCGGACATAAATACCCAACAGAAGCACGTACCCTAACAAGGGCATTAGCCACTTCCATTACAGAATAAAAAGGGAAACATTGTTAAAAATTTAGATGTTTAAGTTTCAAAAAAAGACAATGATAGCTACAGTTGTGCTCAAAAATTTACATACCCCAGCAGATTTTTTACTTTCTTGACCTTTTTTCAGAGAATATGAATTATGACACAAAAACTTTTATTCCACACATGGTTAGTTGTTGGGTGAAGCCATTTATTGTCAAACAAATATGTTTTCTCTTTTTAAATCATAATGACAACCAAAAACATGCAAATGACCCTGATCAAAAGTTCACATATCCTAGTTTTTAATACCGTGTATTAACCCCTCCAGCATCAATCACAGATTGAAGTCTTTTGTGGTAGTTGTGGATGAGGCTCTTGATTTTCTCAGATGGTAAAGCTGCCCATTCTTCTTGGCAAAAAGCCTCCAGTTCCTGTAAATTCGGCTGGGGTCACACACACAGATATTTTTGCAGATATTGGTCACAGATCTCTGGTTGCAGTGAAATCATGGACACATGGTTCCATTTTGTGGCTGTGTACAAATGGAGCAATCTGTCCATGATTTCACTGCAACCAGAGATCTGTGAACAATATCTGCACAGATATCTGTGTGTGTGACCCCAGCCTTCCTTGGCTTTCTTGTATGAACTGCGTGCTTGAGTTCTCACCAGAATGGCTCAATGATATTGAGGGCAGGAGACTGAGATGGCCACTCCAGAATCTTCACTTTGTTCTGCTGAAGTCAATGACAGGTCAACTTGGCCTTGTGCTTTGGATCGTTGTCATGTTGGAACATCTAAGTACATCCCATGCACACCTTCCATGCTGATAAGTGCAAATTTACCTCCAGTATTTGCTGATAACATGTGGCATTCATCTTTCCTTCAACCTTGACCAAGTTTCCTGTGCCTTTATAGCTCACATCATCAGCGATCCACCTCCATGCTTTACAGTAGGAATGATGTTCCTTTCATCATAGGCCTTGTTGACACCTGTCAAAATGTAGCGTTTATGGTTGTGGCCAAAAATTTTTATTTTGGTCTCATCACTCTAAATTATCTTGTTTCAGAAGTTTGGAGGCTTGTCTCTGTACTGTTTGGAGTGTTATAGGGGAGATACTTTGTGGCATTTCCTTCATAATGGCTTCCTTCTGGTGACTCAACCATGCAGCCCATTTTTCTTCACGTGCCTCCTTATTGTGCATTTTGAAACAGCCACATCACTAGTGAGTGAGTCCTGTATTTCAGCTGATGTTATTTGTGGGTTTTTCTTTGCATCCCGAAAAATTTTTCTGGCAGTTGTGGCTGAAATATTTGTTGATCTACCTGATCGTTGTTTGGTTTTTACAGATGTTTTTTCATTTTTTAATCGCAGTTTGAAACACTGCTGACTGACATTATCAATGCTTTGGATATGTTTTTGTAACTCTTTCCTGTTTTATACATTTCTATTATCTTTTCCCACAGATCCGTTGTCAATTCATTTGCTTTCCCCATGTCTGAAAATCCAGAAATGTCAGCAGCTGGATGAAATATGCAAGAGTCTGTCTGGATCCCAGAAACTCACTCAGCTCTTAGGACACAGACTGATTACAAGCAAACAGGTCACAGGTGAGGATGGTTTATTAACCATTCAAACTCATTTGTGTCAACTGCTAAGCATGTTATCAGGCCAAAAACACCATGATATGTGAACATTTGATTAGTGTCATTTGGATGTTTTTGGTTGTCATTATGGTTTAAAAAGCGAAAACACAGTAGTTTGACAATAAATGGCTTTACCCAACCACTAACCATTAGTGGAAAAAATGTTTTTGTGTTATCATTCATATTTTCTGAAAAAAGGCCAAGAAGACAAAAAATCTGCTGGGGTATGTACATTTTTTATTTTTAAACATTAAGCATTTATTGAGTTTCAAATAAACCAAAACAAGCAATACACCACAACATTACAAATACTGATACACATACAGTACAAATACATGTAAAGTAGAGGCGGGGGGGGCACTTAGGGGAAGGTGAAATGGGGGAACGGTCCTGAACGTAGCCTTTCAAGCTAAACAGAAAGCATACAATAGGGAGAAATCCCTCTGTTAGGGTGCCTTCACATTAGCGTAGGGGATCCGCAATGTGAACGCAGCACCGCAAGCCCCTATGTTTAGAATGGGAGCGCACGGTGCTGCGCTTGACAGCGCAGGACCATGCGCACCCATTCACTCCCATATGTGATCTGTGCGCAGGCGGAGGCCTCATCTAGATGGAATTGTTGCCGCTAGAGGATGGGCAGCCCAAAGAGTCCAGGTTTTCAGCATGTCTCATTTCCTGCCAAGATCTAATGCTAGATACAGTAATATTCATGTTGGAAGATAGAGTTAGTTAGTCTTCTCTATAAATCTCCTAGGGTCTGAGGGGAGGGAGACTTCCATTTGGCCACTACACATAGTCTGGAGGCTATTAAAATATAGGATACAATAGCTCTGAGGTCTCCAGGGACCTGATCTATAACTATATTCAGAAGTGCTTGTTGGGGGAAGAGGTCTACCCGGATCCCCGTAATAGAGCTTAACAGACTAGCCACCAGGGACCACAATGAGACTACTTTAGGGCAAAACCACCACATATGCGGTAAGGTACCCCTCTCCCTACATTGTCTCCAACAGAAAGGGGACAGATCGGCGGAGAAGCGCGACAGTTGGGTTGGGGGGATATACCAGCGGAGATTAATTTTCTTCAAATTCTCTAGGTGATCCAGACATCTAGTTGCCCCTTGAACTCCCATTAGGGCTTCCCTCCAATCTTCAAGCAAAGCCAAGAATCCCAGCTCCTTCTCCCATCTAATCATGTAACCAGGCCTCGAGGGAGAGGGCAGACAGACCAACCCCCCATAGATCGACAAAAGGGCTTTACGACACAGGGAAGAGAGTAAAAAGTTTTGGAATTTTGATGTCTCCTGGGGCGATTTCAAGCTACGCAGGTGAGGGGTTATGGAAAGGCAATACCTCAATTGAATGTATTGGTAGTACATGTTGCTCAGTGCAGGGAATTTTAATTGAAGGGAATCAAAAGGCATAATATCTCCATTTTGCAATGTATCATCCAGAGTGAGCACCCCCGCCTCCTCCCATCTCCTGCAGTTTAAGAAAGGGATGAGGCATCGAAGGGCTCTAAAGCTTATTTTCTCTGGGGGAAGGGAGATCCACTGGTCAACTGCCTCTCTCCAATATGAAAGCATTACTTGCATAGTGCTCAGTAGGGAGTGGCCCTCGAGGGACGCAGCACCTCAGAGGACAACAGCTCACTCAGAGACCCCTCCTTAGCAAAGAAGGATTAAATCTGAATCCATCCAGTCAAAGGCAAAGAGAGCCACCAAGCTTTAGCTTCTTCCAAAACAAAGTCTCTATAGTATGCAGTTGTGGTGCCCCTATGGATAGACGCCACAGGGAGGCACTGCACCCCAAACAGCAGGTGTAGTGCCTCCGTAGCTATGGGTTTGGGGTTTTCCTTTATGGAGTCTGTGTTTCACACACAACACTAGGTCACCTTAGAGTAGGGGACTGATTATTCAATAGGTCCCAAAGGGGGTGGAGTCTAGGTTAGAGCGGGAGACTTGAGAGAGAATTCAGTGGAGTTAGTGCTCGGAAGGCAGCCAGAGAGGACACGCCTGACAGCATCTCTGTCAGGAGGGCACCCGTCTTCAAGAGGGTGACCCAGGACAGAAGGAGACCATCCAAGACCAGTTGGAGCCGGCTGGAAATGTCTGGGGACAACAAGCGGCATACCGGAGCCGAGGCGGTGAGCGGTCTATCCCTCACTGCAAACTGTACGACTGCGGGACCGGAATAAGGGAGCCGTAGTGCCACAAAGACGTACCTCCACCTCAGTCCCAAAACAAGTCCAGGACACTATACATAATGGGCCAAATTCTGGTGGCGGGAGGATTTGTCTGTTGTTGCTCCCGTCTGTACCGGTAAGGAACAAGCCATGTCTACCAGTAACAGACCAGGGGACTGGAGAGGAGCTCTGTAAAGGTGGTTAAGGACAGTGTAAGGAAAGACTGGGACCCCGAAAGCCATAAAGGAAGGTACACCAACAGACTCTATAAGGCAACCTGAAACCTGTGGCTATGTCCCTGTTGAACCAGACTGTAACTGTGTACTATAACATCTGCCGATACCAGTAAAGTGACATTTGGAGTTGAATCGGTGTCTGTCATTCCCGCCGGTGTCCAGAGGGCTTCTGCACCACCAAGAGGGGTAAGAACAACGACTCCCCTCATCCACCCTCGCTGCCCTGAGGTAAAGATCCACCTGTGGGGAGCTGTAACACCCAAGCTGCATCACATCACCTCAGTGGCCGGCATGCAGCGCTGGTATCTAACTTACCAGGTACCACAGGTGGCGTCATGAAAACATTTCCCCCATCCTCCCATCATCACCTTCCAATGAGGGTTAGGGCACGGAATCGGGAAATTGACCACCTGTGATCCCCGTTACCGCCACCCACTCATCCCGGTATCCGAGTACCCCACCCAGGCCGACTCACAGTCAGATTGGGGACCCCCATTCCGCCATCCACATAAGTGAGGAACAGAACTTCACATGACACCTGAGGATGTTTATTCACCCACACATAGGAGGATACCACCCTTTGAGGTTTTTTCAGAAGAGAGCGTGGGATGGGGATCAGGACACATCTGATAAAAGAACCATCTGGATAAAGAACCAGATAGTTTGAATGTCGCTATGTGACAGACATGGACTAAAGAAGGATGCATTGAGTGAACCACCTGTGTGGGAGGCGCTGTCTTTCTGCTGAATATGGCATGTGAGTAACCGGGTTGGACTCCCTGGGCTAGACGGGTGCCCCAACTGAGGGTTATATAGTTTGTACAGAAATATTACCCAGATCCACCTGGGTGCTGTGAACTCATGTGGTTGACATCAGAAACAATAAAGAATTTTGGGAAGGAAAAACATTTTAAAGGCTTGTATTCTTGCAATCCACAAAAGACTATGAAGAAGGTGAGTATTCATCTCCTTCGTCAGGGTCTTTCTAAGAGCTTTGAAGTTTCTTGTTGTCTCCCAAATAAAGACAGTTTCGCCGGTGAGTTTAGTCCTCGTACATTAAAAGAGATAAATTTCACACTCATGGTAAAATACACACAAACTATAAAGCATTATATTAAAGCACAATGTGGCATGACCGGAAAGGAGAAAGGGACACGGAAGGAGGGCAAGGGAAACACACAAAACCGCAACTGACATATGTAAACCAGAAAAAACGGCAATGTTCCGCTGGATGGGGCAAACTAGTCCGGCACATCATTGCCTGGACAAAAATCCACCTGACATGAAGGTCCAAGAGTTAACGTATGGCGGCGTATAGCTCCCTACGGGCAAAGTCCTGAGAGAAACTATATCAACTGTGGTCAGCATAAGCAGTGCTGCAATAAAAAATAAACTGGAAACATCTTCACAAACAATACTCATCTGAAAAAAGGGCGTCAACAATGCAAAGTACGGATCAGCCCACTTTGTCACATTCATGGGTGGTTTTGGTGTATCTGCGATCCATACTAGAGCAGGATGACTCATTGGCCATATCTGGGAGCATGTTTCAGGTTTTTAAGGCTTTTTTCAACAGCTTAGGCAACTGAAAGGACTGATTGGATATCTTGTAGCAAAACCGTACCCGAATAGGGGAGCCCCAGCTATATAAAATGTCCTTTTCTCACAAGATTTTGCAGTATGGGGCAAATTCCCTGTGTCTGGTAAGGGTGCCTGCAGAGAAGTCAGGGTACACCGAGAAAGCAGTGAAGGGCTCAGGGAGGGCAGGCTAATTGCTCATGGCTTGCAGGATTAACTCCTTAGTCTTAAAGCTGAGTAGGCACACTAAAGGCCCCGTTACACGAGGCAACATCTCCGGCAACATCGCCGGCAACTGATGGGCGTGGCCAAGTTGCGGCGACATCGCCGGAGAGTTGCCCTGTTTAACAGGGTGATTTCAACGGCGATAGTTGCTTCAGCAACATCCCCTGGTTTCCCAACAATGTTGTGAAACCAGGCGATGTTGCTCAGGCGATGTGCCTGCATCTCTCAGCCTGACGCGGCAACAGCGATGTTGCCGGCAACTTCCCCCATATACTCCCATGTTAAGGATCGCTGCCAGGGTTGAGTTTAACCCCGGCAGCGATAGTTGCTAGCAACATCGCTGATGAGTTGCCGGCGATGTCTCCTTGTCTGACTGCTCATCAGCGATGTTGGAGAGCAGCCAAAAACGTGCGCGCTCCCGGGTGATGCCGACGATGTTACCGGAGATGTTGCCCCATGTAACGGGGCCTTTAAGACATCCCTAGGGAGAGACTGGGTAGCCTATAGAGTCTCTCAATTCCCAGATCACATAAGGGAGTATCTGACAGCACTTGCTGGAAAAAGGCAGTGATCTTATTGACTCACTGTGGCCAGGGGACTCAGTTCTCAGGCGCAGTCTGTAGGTCACGGTTTCGGTACCTGAGGCTGTGGGCCCGGTTGTCAATAAAAGGGGAAAAGTAAAATAATAAAAAGGAATAACGTTTTGTTCGTGACGCCACCTGTAGGTTCCGGTGATGACACCGGCGCTGCTTGATCCTCCGGGGTGATGGGCAGCAGCAAGATGGTATCGCTCCCTAAAGGACGAGTGGGGTCCCCGGAGCTGTGAGCTGCAATCGTGGAATAGGGCAGCTCGGTTGTTTCTGGAAAGCAATGCAGATCAATGGCAATTCTAGAATAAGGCTCAGACACGTTGCTCCTCTGAAAGAGTATTTACTCGGGTGTTCAATGGCATACAGGGTAACACAGTTCTCAATGCCGGATAGTGGACCGGGTGGTTCCTGCGGTGAGTAGTGCCCTTCTAAGGCTCCACAGATGTCTTTCTCTATCTCTTACTGTCCCTTCTCCTCGCTGCTCTGGTATACCTCACTCAGGGTACTGAGGGCCCTCGGTTGGTTCCCGTACGGATCCAGACTTACGATCCCTGGCTCTCAATGGTGGGTACCCACGGTATAGCTGCAGTGGTTGGTAGATGGTGGGTCGGGCTCCTAGGAAGCCTCCGGGTTTTGTGGTGCAGGGGTGAACCAACTGGACCACGTCAGAGCCGGTACTCCGGGTTTTGGACTGAGCTCGGATCTTGAAGCACTCGCTCTGACTTTGCCCCTCTCTTTCTCTTCTGGGCCACCAGGTTGAGGTGCCCTCCCAGTTAGCTGTCTCAGTTCTCCTCCTGTTCTTTCTCCACTCTGCTACATCTGCTGCACAGCTCTATGCAGCTCCTGTCACGACTCGACTCTGCTGTTCTGTTCTTGTCTGATCTTTCAACTCATGCTAACTCCTTTCTGCTTTCCCCACTGCTATATACCCTAACTCTCCTCCCACCAGGACTGGTTACCCTAGGAACGGGTGCCTAATTGGTCCTCTAGCACTGGGTGTTGCATGTGGTGGATGGAGCATCAGGATTATCCTACTCACCACTGGAACGGAGAATACAACATCTTCAGTCAGGGGTGTAGTACCCTCCTGTGACGCACTCTTAGTGGGGCGCCACATTATCAGGCAGTTGTGCATCCTCTACTGCCTCAGCTATGCCCCTCACTCTGAGATTACAGTGCCTCAATTTGTCCTCCAAGAACCAAATTTTGTACTTTATCTGGTGCAGGTCCCCCTCCATAACTGCATAGTAATCAGCCAGGTTATTGTGGGCAGAGGCATTCTCCGCCATCTTTTCTTCAATGTGCGAAGTGCGCTCTCCCAGCGAGACCAACTCACTCCTCAGGTCCGCCAGCATACCTCTAATATCCTCCTGTAATGAACGCCTCAGAGATCCCAAATGGTTCTGCAGGAAGCGCTGAGTGACTGGGGCTTCCTCATCCTCTCTCTCCAATCCCATTGTTGGGCACCGGGACGCATGTGAGGAGGCTCCAGGTGACTCTGATGCTGGTGCCATGTGCTGGTTCTGGGTGCCGCTCCACAGCAAAGAAGTCTGTGACTTTCTAAGCCTCTCCGCACCTTTTTGGGGAGCCTCTTGGCATGGTATCAGTGCCGCTTGTGTCCCTGAGGTCCTGGGTGAAGAGATGCCGCCAGTTGTAAGCCACTAGTAGCCGGTATCAGGGTTTGCCCACGTTAGCTCTCAGCTCATGCAGCCTGTGCCATTAACTTCCAGGCCATAACCCCCTGGTATGTAAACTTTTGAGCACAACTGAATGTACCAAAGCAATTAATGGACACTAAAGACATCTTACTATGCAAGGTAATATTGATATAACACAATATCCTCAGGTATAAAGGGATATATTAATTACTTTAGATTGTGGCTTCTTTTGGACTTTTCTGTAAATATAGCTTTTCTAATGAGTTGCAGACTGGTACCATTAGGGTAAATTGATCAGCTTTTATTCACCTTTTATTCTTTCATTGATTTTACTTTCCTTTTTATGTCATTCGTAGGATAAATAGCACTTCGTGGGGGGGATAAATAATATTTTTACACACTTATGCAGCGCCATCATATTCAACAATGCTTTACAGAGATTATTATCACTGTCCCCATTGGGATACACAATCTTGATTTCGTATCAGTATGGCTTGTGTGGGAAGAAACCGGAGAACCTAGAGGAAAGCCACAGAAAAACGTGGAGAACATACAGTTTCTGTGCAAATGTTGTCCTTGGTGACATTTGAACCCAGCATTGCAAGACTACAGGTCAAAGTACAGAGCCAGAATGCTGCCAATGATATGTTTAACTCTATCCTATAGTTAATTATATTTGTGGCAGTACCAAATATAGGCTTGTTTTCTTGTACATTGATAACAATCTTTCGCTATAAAGCATTTTGTATGTGGAAAAACATTAGAAGAGCTGTCAGGTCCTCATCAAGGCACTGAAAGCTGAATCACAGCAGTAATAGCATTATGATATGTTCACTAAGAAAATTTGTTGGAGAGATTTCTGTTACTGAAGCGCACTTCTATACATTTAAATGGATTTTTATGCAGCATGTGCATAGTTTTTTCCAACCTGATTCATATACATTGGACAATCACAAAAATACATTTAACAAATCTTCCATGTGTGCTTTAAGGTTTATAAAAGGAATTTTACGTTGTAACAAATAGAAGATATTTAGAGCGATAACTGTTCTTCCAGGCATTTTATTTATATATTACTAGATGGTGGCCCGATTCTAACGCATCGGGTATTCTAGAATATGTATGTATTTTATTTATGAAGATTTAAGAATAATACAATGAATACACAGGATTTTCCAGGTAAAATATATACCGTACATTATCATTAATAAATGGTATTGCTTATAGAACTTAATACAACTGAATGAAATAATTAAATAGATTATCAAAATATATAAACCATTACATGAATGGGCGCGACCAATCAGCCACGTTTGTGTTACAGAGGTGACAAACTGACAGAATAAGGCTGGGGTCACACACACAGGTATCTGGGCAGATATTGTTCACAGATCTCTGGTTGAAGTGAAATCATGGACAAATTGATCCATTTTGTGGCCATATACAAATAGACCAATTTGTCCATGATTTCACTTCAACCAAAGATCTGAGAACAATATCTGCACAGATATCTGTGTGTGTGACCCCAGCCTTAGACAATTATATAGTACATATCTATCTATCTATCTATCTATCTATCTATCTATCTATCTATCTATCTATCTATCTATCATCTAGCTATGTGTATTTCGTCTACGTATGCTATATTTATGTATCATCTCTCTCAGTAAACGTGAATATGTGAATATGTGGCAGTGTGACTGACAGAACGTGGTCAGTAAACGTGACTGAAATATGTGGCACTGTGACTGACAGAATGTGGTCAGTAAATGTGACTAAAATATGTGGCACTGTGACTGACAGAATGTGGTCAGCAAATGTGACTGAAATATGTGGCACTGTGACTGACAGAACAAGGTCAGTAAACGTGACTGAAATATGTGGCACTGTGACTGACAGAACAAGGTCAGTAAACGTGACTGAAATATGTGGCACTGTGACTGACAGAACAAGGTCAGTAAACGTGACTGACATATGTGGCACTGTGACTGACAGAACGTGGTCAGTAAACGTGACTGAAATATGTGGCACTGTGACTGACAGAATGTGGTCAGTAAATGTGACTAAAATATGTGGCACTGTGACTGACAGAATGTGGTCAGCAAATGTGACTGAAATATGTGGAACTGTGACTGACAGAACGTGGTCAGTAAATGTGACTGACATATGTGGCACTGTGACTGATAGAATGTGGTCAGTAAATGTGACTGAAATATGTGGCACTGTGACTGACAGAACAAGGTCAGTAAACGTGACTGACATATGTGGCACTGTGACTGACAGAACGTGGTCAGTAAACGTGACTGAAATATGTGGCACTGTAAGTGTCCGAACTGACAGAAGAGATAAAACTGACTGAACTCACACTGTAATTGACAGAAGGTATTCAGTAAACGTGACTGAAGTAGGTGACACTGTGACTGACAGGACGTTTTCAGTAACGTGACTGAACAACGTCACAATATGGCTGATATAATTTGTAAAAATCAGTGAACTGCGTCATACTGTGAGTTGCGGTTAAATTCCGTGCCACCATCGCTGATTGGTCACCGCATTGGTCAACCAATCAGCACTCTTGGCGCCTGTTTTAAAATACGCTTCACTGATTGGTCGCCGCCAGCTGCAGTGGCCAATCAGCAAAGCGGCGCATGGCTTGGCGGGGGTTTTGAATCCCGCTCCGCTGATTGGTTGCCGCCAGCCGTGGCGATCAATCAGTGAAGGTTGTTTTAAAAAAGGCGCCAAGAGCCGCGGCGACTAATCAGAGAAGAGGAGCGCGGCTTGGTGGAGAATTTGAATCCCGGCCGCCATATCGGAACACCCATAACGTGGGTGTTCCAATATGGCGGTAGCGTTACTACCGCTGCAGTCATCAGTGCTGGGCATCTCTCAGCTGCCTCGCTGTGGACCTCTGTGCGGCAATCAGCGAAGCGGGATTCATATTCCCTGCCAAGCCGTGCCACTTCGCTGATCGGTCGCCACCAGCTGCGGCGACCAATCAGCGCTCTTGGCAAGTGTTTTAAAACACGCTTTGCTGATTGGTCGCTGATTGCTGGTAATTCATACATATCACACGCAGCGATATCGCTACGAAGTCGTTGCAACGTCACTGGTTTTGTTAGCGATGCTGTTGCGTGTAATGGGGCCTTAAGTCTCTGCCGCAAATGGTGCATGCTAATTAATAGAAGTACCTGTTTCCAAAAACTCTGAGTGGCTTTGCAAAACCAGAGACCATGGACACATGTCAGTTTTCAGTGTGTCGCATTTCGGACACTGTTGTAATCTGTCTGGGACCTGGGCTGTCTGGGAAATAGTGAAGTCATAAACTGCTCTATGCATGATGGTGAACTGGATATCCCTCCATTTCTCATTAAATATGTGTTCTCTTATCATCTTCCATCCTCTAACTATTTTGTTTTCCAGGTCATCAGTTGGAATAGATTTTTCTCACACCTTAAATATATTAAATAACAAGAAAAAAAGACAGTGGCACTCACCAAAATGATCTTCTCAATTTATTGCGGTTTCCAAAAAAAACATTCCGGAGAAGCAAGCGGTGGGGGAGGGAGGTGCGGGAGCGAGGACGACGGCAACCATTTCGCGGCTCAGCGGCCGCTTCTACGGGTCCTGACATGTGACGTACGTCAAGTGTGCACCTCCAGTTGCTCAATACCTTCAGTCAGTAAGCATTTTCCTGGATCTCACCAGTTGTTTTACACGGGTAGTGCCCAGTTGTTCTGATTCTTTTTTGAGACTGCCTTAAATATATTGCCTTCCCCCTCCGTTGCCATTATTTCCCTCATCTGCCCATAGATGTATGAGATATTAATGTCGTTGATACTTGTCTCTACTAGGTTATCCCACACAGTAGTGACGCATTCCTGAGTGACATCCCTCAACTGCCGCAGGACATGAAACTGCAGTTGGTTATACTACAAAAGATGTGTGTCTGCCAAATGGAATTTCTCCATCACCTTCGGGCACTGCAACCAACGTCTCTCAGTCACATGAAGTAGATCTCCCAACCTTGATTCTCCCTTATCCTCCCATTCTTTACATAGTAGGTTTTCCCTTACCAATCTAAAATCGACATGGGTCCAGGGATTCAAGTGTTTCGAGATCCTCTATGTGGAATCCTTCCATACCGCCTTCCAGCACATGGCTGTATCCCGATTTATCAATGCGTTTTTCAAGAATCGTGGTATACCAGACCAAGAGGCATGGAAGAGTCCCAGGGCCTATACAGCTCCACCCCATCTTCATAGTTGGAATGTTTAATTGACTTTTTTATCCAGTTCAACACATGGTGCATTATATCCCCTAATATCCTGGAGTCCCAAACCCCACCCCTATCTTTTGGGAGCATCAATGTATGAATACATATTCTTGCCCTCCTACCCTTCCACAGGAATCTTGAAAATGCCTTATTTAATCTCTTAACATCTGTATGGCATAAAAGAAGGGGAATTGTCTGCAATAGGTACAATAGCCTCACAAAACTGATCATCTTGATCAGGTGACATCTTCCCATCAAAGACAATGGCAGATCTTTCCACCCCTATAACTCCTTCTCGATCCTAGTGATCAATGGACCATAGTTCAGAGAATACACTGAACTCGAGGACCTGCTCAAATAGACACCTAAATATTTTATATGATCCCGCTTCACCTTGATACAACCCAACTGATTTACCCTTCCCCCAATTGAATGCCCTCTGCAAATTCCCACCCAACCTCATAAGTTTGGACTTGTATTTATTCAATCTAAAGCCTCAGAAGGAGCCAAATATATCTAGATGGTGAAGTAGACCCTCCAAATCTGTACTTGGTTTATTTAGAAATAAAACGACATCATCGGCAAACAGGGCCGAGCGCACAGTTCTATGTCCTATCTTTATCCCTTCTAATGCATTGCTATCATTGAGATACCGTGAGAGAGGTTCGATCGCCAGATTGAAAAGCAAAGGTGACAGAGGACATCTTTGATGTGTTCCCTTCTCCAAGGTGGAGGAGTCGGACAAAAATCCTGAGGTGCACACACTTGCTCTTGGATTAAGGTACAAAATTTTCAGGAAGGTTCGAAACGAACTCCACAAACCAAAGGTGTCCAGAACAACGTCAAGCCAGCTCACATTGTCAAACGCCTTTTCGGCATCTAACAATATCATTGCTGGTGGATCTTTATGAAGTACTTTCCCCTGTCCCACCTCATATAATACCATGATAGCTTTCCTGATGTTTCTCACAGCCGACCTTCCCTTTATAAACCATAAAAAAAGAAGAAGGCGGCACTCATTGGACCTTGCCTGTTGATGTCCAATAAGTCACAGCATAAGCTGCACCAGATGATCTGCCATAAACTTGGACAGTATTTTAAAGTCTTAATTTATCAAGGAAATGGGTCTATAACTTGAAGGATCTGTAGATCCCGTCTCTCCCTTAGGTAGAAGTTTAATATAAGTCATGTTGGTCTGGTCCGATAGTTGCCCCCCTCACCCAATATACCATTAAAGAAGCGAACCAAGTAGGGGACCACTTGATCTCTCAGGGCTTTATAATATTCCCCAGTGAAACCGTCCGGACCTGGTGCCTTATGGCCTCCAAAGTTCCGTATTGTACTGAGGACCTCTTCTGGTGTCACAGCCATATTCAACCTCACTAATTCCTCCTAACTAAACGAGGAATTAGTACAAAAGAGTTAACACCTCTGGTCGTGGACATCATGTTCATGTCCCTCCCTTTCAGGGATGTTATTACTGTGAGTGGGCGCTTCCTTTTCACTAGATTGGCTAAAATCCTCCCCGCCTTGTCTCCAAACATATGTAGATCAACTTCCCACTGTGCTTTACAAAGTAGTTCCTTCTGTCTGGCCCAGGTGTCAAATACTTGCTTTGCTGCCACCCATTGTGTTTTTAAAGATGCCGTTTGAGTAGACTTGAATTGGACATAGCTTTCCTGGCAGCATCACTGGCTAGTTTAAATTGTTCATTAGCCTTGCATTTCTGCATCCTCGTGTATGCCAAGATCTTCCCTCTCATCACAGCTTTACCTGTCTCCCAAAACAGTCGTGGGTTAGATTTATGTTCCTCATTGTCCAGGACAAAGTCTTTCCACCACTCCCTAGTAATTTGTCAAAATTTCCATCTTGTCGTAAGTATGATAGGAAGCACCACAGATAATCAGTACCTCAAGGGTATGAGTCTTTTAGGGTTAAAGTGACTTGGATGTGGTCTGAAATAACCATGTCCTTTATAACTACACTGTCCACTCTATCTACCAATGTCTCCCCCAACAGAAACATGTCAATACGTGACTACGAGTCATGAGGGTGTGAGTAATGGGTAAGCTCTCGTTCAAAGGGGGTGGTATAGCCGCCAAACATCCTGAAGCCTCAAGCATGAGAGCACCTCTTCCAATCCCCCATTGCCTCCCATGTCCGTATCTCTTCCGCTAGTATGTGTTCCAGACTGACCCCCCATTCTTATATCTTCTGTCATGGAGAGTACATTATTAAAGTCGCCCCTACTAGTCTATTACTTTCCCCATCCTTCAGTATCATCCATTGAATGGATATAAAGAATTCCTTCTGAGCCGAGTTGGGTGCATATAGGTTATATAAACTCAGCCTGCCAGCTGGACATTCAAGCACCGGGTGCACAAGACGTCCTCTGTCATCTCTGGCCTCAGAGAGAATCTTGTGTGGAAAGGTTTTGTTAATTAAAATCAATACACCCGCCTTCCAACCCTCTGCCTCTGATCCGTAAACGGAACCTACCCACAACCTGTGCATTTTTAACATCTCATTTTATTTCAAATGCATTTCCTGCAATAGGGCAATGTTGACTTTGAGCATTTTCAGATGCCTCAACATCATGGATCTTTTTTCAGACGATCTAAGACCCTTTACATTCCAAGTTGTAACTCTAACCATATCCATTCTATGAGTAGTAAGTGATAGGAATTCTCCTGCTGAGCAAGGGTATCTCGTGCCAAAATGTATAACCATCAGCTGCTGTGTTAGAGCTCCATGTAGATAGAAATATAATGGTTTAAACATTGGTAATTGCCCCCCTGCCCCGCAATTATCTCATCCAACAATTGTACTGTTTGGACTTCCATATTCTGACAAGTGCGCTGCTCCTCCATAACTCTCCAGCCCGTCAGCTTAAGAAATAGTGACTTTATCATTCTCTTTAGACCGACTTTTTAACTTTGTCACTCCACGTTCTTCAGTTCCCAAGAACCGAATCTGCCCCTCCATTAGGTTGCCTCCTTTCACCACCTTGCGGCGAGGCACAAGCAACTCAGGAGGACTAGTCACCAACGTCATCATAGTGACTGAGAGAAAAAAAAAAAGAAAAAGTATACTTTTTAAATCATTATTCTTATGCCTCCAAATTAAGGTGGACCATGCCAGACTAGGCTTCCCGCCTACACTAGGATAACAAATTCCCTGAAAGCAAAGACACTAAACACTGAATGAATGTTAGCAATCAGTGTCCCTCCTTGAGGAGGGAGAACAGGAGAAAAGGAAAAAAAAAGAGAGAAAACTGGAGCAAAGATATCTCAGACATACAGAAGGACCTCTCAACAGGGATCATCACTGTCCCAATTCACTGCATCACTGTATGATGTTGGACGCCGTCCTCTCTTGGTCATGCTAGTTGTTGGTTGCCTCTGTTTCTTGGAGGTGAGGCTCAATCTTTCCCCTGGTAAGATTCTGCTACGCGGAGCTTGTGATACTTGCGGGTACACATCCTGGGGTGATCGGGGCGCTGTTGGTGACTCTCTCCTGTTCATCTCAGGGGATCTGCTATTTCCATGCACCACTGGATTCTTTTGTGTGAGCTGCCTCAGTGCCTCCAGAGAGTCTTTCTGCACCCAAAGTGCAGACATAGAAATAGCGCGAAGCCCCACGCATTTTTTTTTTATTATTTCTTGAAATTCATGAAATAATAAAAAAAAAGGGGGCACCCCTATATTGTTGTGTCCGGCCAGGTCCAATAGGCACCTGGGGGTTGTTGGCAGGCCGTCACTGCCTACTGTATCCGGCTGGATACAAAAATACGGCGAAGCCCACGTCAATTTTTTTTCTGAAAAATCCAAAAAACAATATGAATGAAAGGGATTGCATCTTTATTAATCCCTCGACCATGGTCGAGGGGTTAATAAAGATGCAGTCCCTTTTTATAGGATTGTTTAATGAATTTTTCAGAAAAAGTTTGACGTGGGCTTCGCCGTCTTTTTGTATGCCAGCCGGATACAGCAGGCGGCAATGGGCTGCCCCCAACCCCCAGCTGACTATTTGGACCTGCCTGGACACAGAAATATCGGGAAGACCTTATTTTTTATTATTTCATGATTTTCATGAAATAATAAAAAATAATGCGTGGGGCTCCGTGCGATTTCTATGTCCAGCCAGGTCCAGCTAGGCAGCTGGTCCTGGAATCTGCAGCGCAGGGAGGCCCAAGCCTTCTGGGCACCCCTTGCTGCGAATGGCAGCCCGCAGCTGCCCCAGAAAATGAAGCGCCATGTTCTGGCGCTGAACCCAACTCTTTCAGGGCCCTGGTGCGGTGCCTCACTGGGTAATAAAGGGGTTAGGGCCAGCTTTTTGTTATCAGCTGGCCCTAAGCCTGAAATTCACGGGGTCACGCCAATATTAGACATGACCGCCATGAATTTCTATTAAATTGTTTAAATAAAAACACAACACAGAGAAAAAACATTTTTATTTGAAAAAAAAAACAAAAACACGCTTAGGGACTACTAATTTATTTTAAAAAAAATCCTCTTCCGTCCGACGTAGTCCAATCCAGGGTTCTTCTTTAGCTCTGCTACATCTCTGGCAGAGAACCTCCACCAGAGATGTAGCAGAGCTGGGCACCCTGGCATGGGAAAGTTCATGTGAGTTCATGCAGGCAAGCATGAACTTACATGAATCCTGCCAGCACTGCTACTTCAAATGAACAGCTGACCTGAGTCAGCTGTTCATTTGAAAATCCAGACGGGAAGGTCAAAAATAGAAAGCCGTTTTGAAAACCGGATTGAAAACCGATGTTATGGTGCGCCGGATTGCACCAGACCAGCACAATACAGGAGAGTCTGGTTTTGAAAACCGGATTCTCCCGGATTATACCTGTCCGGTGCAATCCGGCGCCCCATAACATGGGGCTCTATGGTCCCGGATTGCACCGGACCGGGGCAATCCGGGAGAATCTGGATTTCACTTAGGGCAGTGATAGCGGCCGTGCATTGTGGCCACCGCCGTTCTATGCTGCTGCTGTCGCAACGACAGATAGAAGAAGACGGCGTCTGCGGAGAACGGTGAGTGAAGCAGCCGCCCCCCCCGCTCCTCAGTTCGGGAGTTCAGCAGGATCCTCCGCTCCCCCCGCAGCCTCCCCACCCGATCCTAAGTTAGGATAGGATAGGGAGGCGGTGGGGGGAGCGGAGGATCCTGCTGTCAGGCGGCAGGGAAGCTGTCAGCGGTTGTCAGCATTGTTTAAAAGCCAGCAGCTTTTTACCACTGGCTTTTAAACAATGAAATGGGGAATTGCAGGTTTTTCCTCTGCTGCAAGACCTCTTTATAGGGTCCAGCAGCAGAGGAATTACTCGCTTCCCGATTGACTTACATTGACTTGCAACGAGTACCTGAGTATCGGGACCTACTCGTTACGAGTCCAGAGAGTCCGAATATTTTAGTACTTGCTCATCCCTAGATTTGAGGCCTCTATTGATCTGATATTGTGTAACATTATGTGTATGTTAGGTACATGAAATCATTAGAGCCCAGCGCTACCTCTTACCCCTTTGCAATGGCAAGTATAAAGGGCACTTGAACTTGATTGTAATTTCACCTTTACAATGGGATGTTTATTTAAAAACAGTTACAGTTAAAACATGAACTTAAAAAGTAAAATTATAAAACTGAACTTAAAAACTTTGAAGCAATCGCTAGAACGTTATCAACTTTAGAATCATAATCATTACAAGTTCTGTGAAGGTAGTATCGGACATGAAAGTTTGATGTTAGCTGGAATTGTTTCAGGACACTTGTGGTCAGCTCCCTGGTGTCCTACAACCAATGAGAATACTCAGGATCAATATTAGTCATGTAGGTACTATTTTTGGTAGAATGTTTGATTGTTTGGTAGAATGTTTCCATCAAAATAATCAACAAACATTGGCATATTATCAAACTAGATATAAACATAGGTCACCTACTCCAGGAAAAACCACCAGTATTCATCAGAACCTCATCAATAACAAGATATGGCACCCAGCCAAGACCAGAAAGAGAAGGAGAAACTACAAACAATGGATTCCGCCCTTGCAAAACCTGCAGCAACTGCCAGTCGTCTGATACATCCAGGAAATTTATTACGGAGTTTAAGAACTCGAAAGGAGACAAGACATATGAAATAAAACAGCAACTGTCGTGCTCATCAAAAGGAGTTTATCAACATATGCCCTTGTAGGAAGATGTATGTGGGCAGAACCATGAGGACCCTAAGAACCAGAATGAAGGAACATACACGGAATATGAACAAAGGCTTCACTGGCCATCCCCTGTCCAATCACTTTAAGGAGGTGCATAATTCTAGCAGTAAAAAGCTCATTTTTTTTACAATCCAAACAGTCAACAGAGACTGGAGGGGAAGAAATTACATAGCCAAGATGTCACGTCAAGAATCTAAGTGGATCTTTTTACTGGACACCATGACACCACTTTGCCTTAACTATGAATTGGAATTGTTTTCTTTCTGAAAAACACCCATTCCAAAAAAAACAACACGCACCTATATAAAAATACCCATCATATACACTGTGTTCCAAATTATTATGCAAATGTTCTTTTTCTCTGATTTTTCTAAATGGTTGGTGCAAATGACAGTCAGTATAATAAAAGTCATCACCCGTTAGAGTATACATCAAATTTTATTGAAGAAATCTCCCTATGATAACAGTATAATTTTCAAAATTAAAAAAACTCTAAAAGCACTGTTCCAAATTATTAGGCACAGTAGAGTTTGTAAACATTTGATATGTTTGAAAGAACTGAAAATGCTCATCTGTTGAATTTGCTGCTTTAGGAGGTCACATTCACTGAAATAAAAAGCTATTTAAGTCCAAAACATCCTAACAGGCCAAGTTACATGTTAACATAGGAACCCTACTTTGATATCACCTTCATAATTCTAGCATCCATTGATATTGTGAGTTTCTGGAGAGTTTCTGCTTGTATTTCTTTGGATGATGTCAGAAAAGCCTCCCATAGCTGCTGTTTTGATTTGAACTGCCTCCCACCCTCATAGATCTTTTGCTTGATTATACTCCTAAGGTTCTCTATAGGGTTGAGGTCAGGGTAAGATGGTGGCCACACCATGAGTTTTTCTCCTTTTATGCCCATAGCAGCCAATGGCACAGAGGTATTCTTTGTAGCATGAGATGGTGCCTTGACATGTATGAGGATGATTTTGCTCCTAAAGGCACGATGTTTGCTTTTTGTACCATGGAAGAAAGTTCTCAGTTGGAAACTCCATATAAGTTGCAGAGGTCATTTTCACACCTTCAGAAACCTTAAAGGGGTTTACCAGCGGTTTCTCAATGATTCCAGCCCAAAACATGACTCCTCCATCTCCTTGCTGACATTGCAGCCTTGTTGAGACATGGTGGCATCCACCAACCATCCACTACTCTATTCATCTGGACCATCCAAGGTTGCTCAGCACTCATCAGTAAACAAGACTGTTTGAAAATTAGTCTTCATGTATGTCTGAGCCCACTGCAACTGATTCTGCTTGTGAGCACTGTTTATGGATGGCCGAATAGTAGGTTTATGCACCACAGCAAGCCTTTGATGTATCCTACACCTTGAGGTTCGAGGGACTCCAGAGGCACCAGCAGCTTCAAATATCTATTTGCTGGTTTGTAAGGCCTTTTTAGCAGCTGCTCTCTTAACCTGATGAACTTGCCTGGCAGAAACCTTCCTCATTCTGCCTTTATCTGCACGAACACATCTGTGCTCAAAATCAGCCACAAATCTCTTCACAATACGATGATCACGCTTAAGTTTTCATGCAATATCAAATGTTTTCATCCCTTGTCCAAGGCACTATTTGTTGCTTTTCGGCAGCAGAGAGATCCTTTTTCTTTCCCATGTTACTTGAAAACTGTGACCTGCGTAATATTGTTGAACACCCAGTTTTCCTTTTATTGGGCTCACCTGCCAAACTAATTATCACAGATATCTGAGATTGACTTCAATGATCTAAAGAACCCTGAGACACAATACCATCAATGGGTTTCATTGAAAAAAAATAAAAATAAAACCCTATGACACTTAAAACCAATTTGCATAATAATTTGGAACACAGTGTATGAAGATATGCGTAAAAGTATACACCCTGATATATGTCCATAAGTACACGTATTAGGTCACAGAATACTACAACACACGCCTATTGCACACCAATGTCTAAGACAAATATAACTAGAGGAATTCCAACACTCCCCCACCTTATATACGGCACCCAATATCATCACAACATGCTCCAAAGAGAATAAAGCATGATATATAATGAAAATGAAATTAGCATTCCCACGCAATATCCCCACTAATCAGTACAATGAAAATTTTCACCCTAAGAATATAAGCTGTAACTAAGAGGGTAAACCCCAAAAGAATCCAAAAATCCACAACCTCTATCCAAATATAAAAATGGGGGACACAGACAGATAAATAGGCTTCAGAAAAACTTTTATTATGGTAGTCCACAAAAAAGCAGGGGGTAATGAAGACCAGCACATTGAGGGCAGTAAAAAGGCCCTGATACATCTCACAAATACAATCCAATATAAGTGAACTCTATAACCACCTGCAGAAATATACTTTGCGAACCAGACCCATAATGTTGACATCTACTAAGCATGATACTACACAGCAACTAACCCTAGGGGAATGTACAATGAGCTACCATACATACACACACTTTGTTGGGTAGAAAATTGATTGTAAACTAAATGATTCATGGAGAACTATTCCCTTGGTTGATGGTTGATTACACTTAAGCAGGCATCACATTATTTGCACAGTTGCCAACTAAAGAGTTAATGGTATAACATTGATTAGACCTATCAGCTTGAACCACCCCTTATTTATAGCAGGACATTCCACTGGCTGCCATGTCACCCTGAGGAAGAGGGCCAACAGCCCTTGAAATGCATAGGTGTAAGGTGTGACAGCCAGCTAATCCTGAACCTACGCAATACCACTTTCCTCCGCTCTCCTTCGCTCTTTGTATGGCTCCGCCCTCACCCCGCCCAAGCCCATTTTTTCAGGACACTTGTGGTCAGCTCCCTGGTGTCCTACAACCAATGAGAATACTCAGGGTCAATATTAGTCATGTTGGTACTATTTTTGGTAGAATGTTTGAATGTTTGAATGTTTGGTAGAATGTTTTCATCAAAATAATCAACAAACATTGGCATATTACCATCACCATGACGTAAGACGTGACGCGACGGATGAAGCAACGGGTCAGGTGACAGGAAAACAACTAGGAGGCATACGACCGCCGGCTATGGCATATGCAGCTGATGCAGTCCCGACCCGCACAAGCAGGAACAAAAGAGTGAAAACCCCGGAGGATAGACATGAATATCACAAGGTACTGTGCATGTTGAGCCTGAACATTTATACTTAGGAACTACGGTGTATTCAAAAGCTGAGACCCAGGATTAGCACTGAAAGGTGCAATATATACACTCCCTGACAGACGTTCTGTCGCTTATCGATGTTATGTAAATAAAAGCTTATAACCTGACGTTAAAAGGTTTTGTCGCACACAGAAAGTACGGTAATATGATTTTCAAACAAAATATTTACTTAAAATACAAATATATGTTGTATAACATTGGTGAATGAAGTTGTGGTGCTATTAGAATCATATTTAATATTTTGTGTGACTCCCATGAGCTTGAAGGACTGCATCCATGCGGTTCAACAATGATTCATACAATTTATTAATGAAGTCATCAAGAATAGCAAAGAATGCAGTTCTTCATGCCTCCCAGAGTTCATCTAGATTCTTCGGTTTTGTCTTCCAAGCTTCCTCTTTCATCCTACCCCAAAAATGCTCACTGATGTTCATGTCTGGTGACTGGGCTGGCCAGTCCTTGAGCACCTTGATCTTTTTTGCCTGGAGGAACTTTGTTGTAGAGATAGATGTATGAGATGGAGCACCATCCTGTTGCAGAATTTCACCCTTTTTATTATTTGGAATATAACAGGTAATTAATACTTCTTGATATTTTAGGCTATTGATATTGCTTTCCACTTTTCACATGTTTCGCACACCCCCATACTGAATGTAACCCCAGACCATGATCTTTCCACCACCAAATTTAACTGTTTTCTGTGTGTATTTTGGATCCATACGCGTTCCAGTAGCTCTCCTGCAGTATTTGGGGTGGCTGTGGTGGAATTCTACTGAAGATTCATCAGAGAAATCCACTGACACTTTTCCAGATCCATCTCTTTAGCAAGCTGTGGGACTACACAAATGCCACACGTTTTTTTATTTGCCTTTTGCTTAGTGCTGGCTTCTGGGCACTGATTCGACCATGGAGGTCATTTCGAGCTGAATCCTACAAACTGTTCTAGTTGACACAGGGACTTGAGGTGACCAGGCCTGTTGGCGCTCTGCTGCAGTGGAAGAGGGGCTTGCTTTGAATTTTCTAACCAACAAATGTTCCTCCTGAGCAGTTGTTTTGCGGGGTCTGCCGGACCTGGGCGTGTCAAACACATCTCCAGTCTCTTCAGATCCTTTTTTAATTCTTTGTACTTGACACTGAGGCACATTAAAGGTGCCAGCCACCTCTGCAGTGGACCTGGTCTTCAGCCTCTTGATAATCAAGGCTTTGGTCGCAGGGTGGATTTTTGGCATGTTGTCAGAGCTCAAGTTGCAGTTCAAGTGAAGGTCTAGGGTGCTGGGTTTCTTTTTAGACACACCCACTAATTAACCG
The DNA here is from genome assembly GCA_033576535.1 of Allobates femoralis. Classification (NCBI taxonomy): domain Eukaryota; kingdom Metazoa; phylum Chordata; class Amphibia; order Anura; family Aromobatidae; genus Allobates; species Allobates femoralis. The sequence goes on from JARQOC010000003.1 coordinate 563,336,202, forward strand.
ACCATTTACTGAGGACAGGTGAGGATGTAAACTAGGATTGGGTGCATTATATGACAAGGCGACAAAACTTTTGTCTTGCTAAAATCTGACCATTCTGTGTTCATTAAATGATCAATATTTCAGCATTGATGCACATTTATTTTCTTAACCTAAACCACATTTTGGAGGGTTTCAGATTTTAAAAGAGAAATTTATACAACCAATGGATGAATTTTACGTCAGGTTATAAACTTTTATTTACATAAAATGGATAAGCCACATAACTTCTGTCAAGGCGTGTACAGAAGGCCCCCTTTTTAATGTGTATAGAACCCAGTTTTTTTTTTTAATATACATAGGACCCAGGAGAGGTTTATAAAGCTCTTATAGGGCTCTACTTAAAGGAGAAGTACCTCAGTAATAAGCACTATTAAGAACACACAGGGGAATCACAATGTACAACTTTTACTGGTAAAAGGTTCCAGATTGCAGTAACTATCCCTGAGGACTGAACTTAAACTACACTTGGGAAACCACCAAAATACATAATGCACCCAGTCATGAGTTAACTATATGTATCAGGCCCCATTGCTTTGCAGCATTTCTATGCCCCAGCAATGTATATATCCTCCTGTTGTAGGACAAGTTGCTAACAGTGTTCCCAGCTGCATGAAGATTCCTGTCCTTTGCTAATCTATACCCAAAAAAACAGCAGTGATCCGGCCTACACCTGAGTCACAATACTTTCAAGATCACACACCACCAAAAAGAAGGTAAATCAACGACCAGATATTAGCTTGCAAACACCAGTAATTTATAACTATAAACTAATGAGGACCTGTTTTAATGTTTGTAGTTGGTTATTTGTTATCCAGACACGCACAAGCAAAAAAGACCTAAGCATATCTTAACCAGCAACAAGTAATCTAAATTGCTATAAGCAGATAAAGGGTCAAGTACATGACTATTGAACTAATAAGGTATTATTACACTCTATAGCACATCCCTGACACGACACCCAGTGAGGCCTAGGCATCTTGATGCAGAATATCGAGGCAATCAGATAAAAAAAATGTAGGTGTACATCGGGAGTATTTCAAACATTCTACCAAAAATAGTACCTTCATGACTAATATTGACCCTGAGTATTCTCATTGGTTGTAGGGCACCAGGGAGCGGACCACAAGTGTCCTGAAATATTTCCAGCCAACATCAAACTTTCTGTTTTGATCATGTAGAAACTACAGCAGGTGACCAAAGTCTTCATAATTGAGAATTTATTTGTGCAAATTACAGAGCATAAAATTCATAGTTGAAAGGAGAATGCTGGACGCGTTTCGGATATTATCCAAACAAACTTTCTGTACCTTCACAGAACTTGTAATGATTATGAGATATAGTTGATAACGTTCTAGGAGCAGTAATCACCTTTGCCTGGGACAAGTTCCCACAAAAGCGATTGCTTCAAAGTTTTCAAGTTCAGTTTTTAATTTTACTTTTTAAGTTCATATTTTAACTGTAACTGTCTTTAAATAAACATCCCATAGTAAAGGTGCAATTACAATTGAGTCCAAATGTCCTTTATACTTTCCATTGCAAAGAGGTAAGAGGTGGCGCTGAACTGTAATGATTTCATGTACGGTACCTAAATATTAAATTAATGAGAGTGAATTTGCACGGTACCCCTCAGCAGCCTACAAGCTGCAACCCTTTAGCTAGCACCGTCTACTAGCCAAAGTCCCTGATAGGTTCGCTCCAGTGTATATGTCCCAATACGTAATTATGTGTATGTTGTTGGCCGTGTGTTTGTTGCCCTTGGCCTGGCCAATTATTAGTGGGTTGGCCATATAATGCATCATATGCATCTTGAATTGGCCTATGTATATGCCACAGTAGGGCCTGTTGACCTTGTACTGCAAGGTTTGTTGTGCTTCTGTTTGAAAACTGAGGCACATGAGAAAAGGACTGATGTCCTTGTGGCAATGATAGTTGTGGCAAGATAGGTGGTGCCTGTGTTTCAACCACTCGTGGTGCATTAGGTGTTTGCTGTGTCTGGTCAGATGATGTGGATGCTGTCTGCGTGTTACTTGGCTCTGCCATGCACAAATGATTGTCAGATGAATGTTGCCACTGTTTCAGGAAATTTAACACAACCCATGGATTGTTTGGTGGCAGGCAGGCATCTAAGACTATCTGGACCGCAGCCCTAGCCCATAGTCTCACTGGCCGTGGTATTTCTTGCAAATAACTGCTCAGACCAAGCCCCATCATTGTTGAATGTACATGCCAGATCTTCTCGTACACCTGTGTCAACATCACGCCTATGGTTGCTAATGGTTAACTCTCTTTGCCTCCTTGACCTACGCAGTGCTGGAGAGGACAAAGGGGACATGGGCCATTGAAAATTCTGAGTAAAACTTGGTCCTGGGTCCACTGAAAGATGTGGTATTGCAGCGGCTGAGGCTTCCTCATTTGAGGCGACATCTGGTGGACAGGAAGATGGTGCTGATGCTGCAGATGCTGATGCATTATCTTCCTGTGACACAGATGGCACACATCCAGCGTCAGCTGAATCTGCACCACAATCAGTGTGCAACTCATTCTCTGATGCTGAGTGACGTCTGTGGGTACTGTTGGTTGTATGGGGAAACATGAGTTGGTCAGTAAGACCAATAAATATAAGGAAGCACACATTTGGGACACTCTTTATCACATATATTAAATACGGTCTCAGGTCCAGCACTGGTGAAGGAAATTGAGGCAATGGAAGTAGATAAATTGCTGTTTCCGGGTTGCCTCTGAACCACTTGGTGCCTGATTGTTTTTTCATGACAATACTGGTGGCGACAACTCCGCCATCTCTTGGTCACAAGATTAACTGCATTGTTACACAATGACACCCCATAAGTACAGCTCCACTAAAAATCAGTACAGAACAACACTTACAATATAACATTGCACAATTATCCACACAATATTTACCAAGATTGATCTGGACATCCTGGGAATTGCTCTCATAACAGGGGAAGAGTTGTTTGGTAATGTAGACCCATGATGAGTCTTTCTTTCTCCGGTCTGCATAGCCAGAATCTCTTGGGTCCCACAATTTGGGCCTTTCCTGGACCAGTACAATCATCATCTCCACATTGATGATCTGTGCCATGGTAGTCATCTCTGTGGAGGTGTGTTTGCCAAACCTTTCACAGCTTAGCACACAGCTTGTGCAGTAGATGCCTTTTTTCAATAACCTTTCCAGCCTTTTAATAACTTCAGCTGTGAAAAAATTGTTTCACACATGGATGGTCCATGTGTGGTCTGTGTGCTGTTCATGTGCTGTCCGTGATTTTGTCAGATCCATAGACTTGCATTGGCAACTCTTGAGCGAGAATCGCATACTGTCTCAGAATGTTGCGACTTTTTTCTCATCCAAATTCTGTATGACAAAAAAGTCTATAGCATTCTCTAACATTGGTCCAAGTGCAATGCGCGAAAATCACGCATTGCACTCATCTATTTTTCACGCCAGTGTGGCCTTACCCTTATAGTCGCATCACCAAACAATTTTAACAAAATGTCTATGTTGTGTACTGAAAAATGAGAAAAAAGTTCCAAGTGCAGTAAGGCTAGGGTCACACTTAGATACCCACTTAGCCCCATAGATACCCGCTGGAAAGGGCTTTGCCAAAGTCTTCCCTTTCCTGGACTGGGTGGTGAGTCAAAAGTACCCCGGTCCTTAAGGGTGAATAGTAGCATGATGGTCAGTGCAAAGTGTGACCAGCATACTGTATTTGCAGGTTTGCAGCCCAGTGATTCCACCACTACCCTGCATTACAGCCAGGTGATGTCAGCTTCACAGCTTCTTCTCTTCTCTGACTGCGCCGGGGTAGTCTTAGGGTCCCGTTACACTTGGCGACGTTACAGCAATCCCAACAATGATACGACCTGGTAAAGATTGCTGGAGCATCGATACGTGGTCGCTGGACCAATGCAGCACCGATACGGCGAGCCATATAACGACCTCGGCAGTTGTTGGGACCCTGTAACACAGCAGCTAGTCTGACAACTTAGACCTACATGGCTGAGTTCTGAGTTACCAATGAGGTCTTTGTGAAGGCGTCAAACACACCGATGCATGCTACCCAGAGGGAACCCAACGATCAAAAAATGTTCCAGGCCATTCCGCCTTTTGTGTTGTTTTTATTTTGAGTGTTAATTTCATCAGTACCATCAGTGCTAGGAAGGCTTGCTGCAGTGCATGTCCACCTTTCCTTTCCAGTGCTTCCACCTTTCCTTAAGTAGTCATGTCATCCTTCAGCTGTTGTCAGTGATAGCTCATACTACCTTGACAAGTCTGGAGAGTTTAGGTGTTTTAGCCACTGCTGTGTGAAGTTCAGCCGACCTGATGCTGTTTCCTTGCTGTTATCAGGAGCAAAGCAGCAGATTCTAAGAAGTGAACTTTTGTTTCTTTTCCTGTTCCTTTGGATGGGAAGTGGGGATTATCCCAGGGTATTCTTAGGAGATATTCGGCTCAGACCTCGCCACATTTGGGCATACCTCTGGGATAAGGGAAAGAGCAGGGACCCAGTTGTTAAGGTACAGATGATGCTTCCCTTTCCCTGGACTTGTATTTAACCCTGCTACCCCATTGTAATACCATGTGAGTCTGGCAAAGCAACGCCAGGAACTCCATGCACCAAAGGCAAGTGCTTCTGTTGTGGTAGCTCTGAAAACGTAATCCGCTCTTGTTCCAAGAAGCCTGGAAACTCCTAAGTCAAGGGTCTGCTGGAGAGCTTGCCCTAGGTGGGAGCAATTACTCTGCACTACTGACTCTTTCATTGTCCGTTTCCTGTGGAAATACCCATTTCATCAAGACAGCCTACCTTGATTCTGGTTCTGCCGGAAAACCTCATGCAACAAGCCATGGTTGACTGGTACCAGATTCCCATCTAACACCTCCAGTGTTCTTTGGTGGTGTTTTACATTAATGGGAGAGCGTTGTCCATGTCCGTCCATTTCATCACCAAGCAAGTGGTGCTTTGGGCAGGATTGCCTTCTATGAGCTACCTGATCTGGCACATGTGCTGACACCTTAGTGTTCTCTCCTGACCTACCGTCTCACAAGAGGAATGTCCACCAGGTCCTGCCGAGTTTCTGGAAGAACCACTTGTATGCCAAGCTTGAGAAGTACATCTCTGAGCATACCTCTCTTCCTTTCTGAGAATACATTATTTCTGACACGGGACTGAAAATCAATTCACATAAGGTATCTGTGATCCTGAAATGGCCTAATCCTGATGGAGGTAAAGCAATCACATGTTTTTTGGGATTGGTAATTATTATAGCCAATTTATGCTGCATTTCTTATCCAGAACTGCTCCAAATTCTGTTATTATTCACAAGGTTGCTCAATCGAGTATCGAGCAATGGCGAGCAAGCTTGTTCTTCACTAGTTAATATACATCTAAAATGTCTGGACAGGTAAGCCGACAAAGTCCTAGGAAATGAACAGCAATTGAGATATACAGTAGTATAAGCAATTCTGCATGCAGACAATCTTCAAAGTCAACCTTTGTCTGTTATCTGTCTAGGATCCTTTGTTTGGAATGATTATGTCACAAAGACTTCATAACCCTTGACATGTCTGTCCAAGAGGCTTCAAAAGCATCTCTTTAGCTGACATAAAAGAGATGGAGGATGCATTGATATATTATCTGCAGCGCTCCTAGAATCTGTCTATTCTCATCCTCCAGATAGAACTCCCTGAAACAAATCTGGAAATTATTATTTTAGAAACATTAAATGATGTCAATATTGTTTCATATTGAAATATGATTTAATGGATAGCTTTCTATCTACATTGGTAGATAAATAAGAAGGAACCAGATATCAGCATGTGTGGATGATATAGGAGTGTTGAACCTAAGATCTTATTTTTCTCATGAAAATGGTAATAAATTCTCTGTATTCATCTACACCCACTTTACATATCTGGACCGAGCAGTATTTTAACTGATGTTCAGCCAGACTTTGAAGTCTATCTAAGTTCCCTGGAATTTGACCAGACCATGTAATGTATCACAGAACTCTTTGCATTATGTATTCCAGATGCTGATTTCCAATTCCTTTGTAGAATTTTTTCACATCTTAATGTATTAATGCTATTAATATCTCAAATAGAACAAAAGATTCAGTAAACACCTAAAATTGTGGGAGCTTAGAAAAATTAATTGGGTTTTGAATATACTATTATTTGTTTCCATGCATTTGGGATATTAATATCAAATGAGTGACCTTTGCATTAAGCCTATGTTTCAGCGCAGGGTTATTAGGCTTGTTAATGAGCTTTATAACTGAAAGCCAACATAATTAGTATCGAGTTTAATCTGGAGAATATGTAATTCCAAATCCGCTGAAATCCTTAGTATAATTTGGGTTTGGGGTTTAAATGAATGGAATATGAAATGTTTCCTATATTATTTCACTGCAGCACCTTAACCACCAGTGGCATATATAAAATAGATTGAGTCTCTTAAGTTCAGGAAACCCGTTTCGTCCTTTGAGAGGAAGAAAACACAAAATAATCAGTCCTGTCACACTGTGCCAAATGGTTAGTGGTTAAGAAGTACGGTCACTGCTTAAGGGAGACCACAATATTTATTTAAGGAGCCAAAAGTCCCAAGTTTCCTTAATGATCTTCAGATTCTCTGGGTCAGATCTGGACAAGAGCCATGGTACCATGAGAGCAATGAATGTCTAAGCTTTGACACAGGTTACATCTGAAAGCAGCATTTCAGGGAGTTTAGCAACAAATCTAAAGAGCATAATGCTGAGATTAGCTTTCCTAAACATTCACACTAATCTTGTTTAGTTTGGAAGGGAAGATATTTTTCTTTCCCTCTAGAGTAGATAGGGAGCAGAGACATACATGCCTTCTACTGCTACATTATTGTGCAAGGTCCAAAGTGGAAATTATATTGTATATTCTGGTGAGAAAACATTTGCTCAGCAAGACGACGTTCTCATTAGTTTCTGTTCTGTAAATTTTAAAGTTAAACTGCTTCTTTGCTTAATATATGTGGAAATGAATCCAGAATAAGGAAACACACCAAAATCTATTTCCCTCGTTCACTTCCTCATGTGAAATGTTCTTAGCCCTGTTTTTATATTCTTCTCGACATTCTCATTAGATTCAGTTCTTTAAATTTTAAAGTTAAGGTTTACCTGCCTTTTACATTTTTATCTAATAATAATGCAGAGCAAGTGAATTATGACTACACTGTGTGCAGAATTATTAGGCAAGTTGTATTGTAGAGGATTATTTTTATTATTGATCAACAACTATGTTCTCAATCAACCCAAAAGACTCAAATATCAAAACTTAATACTTTTGGAAGTTGGAGTGTTGGAGTGGAGGATATCTGTTTGTGCAGGTAACTATTACTGTGCAGAATTATTAGATAACTTAATAAAAACTAAATATATTTCCATTGCATGTGTTTATTTTCACCAAGTAAACTAATATAACTGCACAAAATGTAGAAAAAAAACATTTCTGACATGCAAAAACAAAAACCCTCAAAAATTAGTGACCAATATAGCCACCTTTCTTTATGATGACACTCAACAGGCTTCCATCCATAGATTCTGTCAGTTGCTTGATCTGTTTTCGATCAACATTACATGCAGCAGCCACCACAGCCTCCCAGACACTGTTCCGAGAGGTGTACTGTTTTCCCTCCCTCTAGATCTCACATGTTATGATGGACCACAGGTTCTCTATGGGGTTCAGATCAGGTGACCAAGGGGGCCATGACATTATCTTTTCTTCTTTTAGACCCTTACTGGCTAGCCACGCTGTGGACTAGTTGGATGCATGTGATGGAGCATTGTCCTGCATGAAAATCATGTTTTTCTTGAACGATACCGACTTCTTCCTGTACCACTGCTTGAAGAAGTTGTCTTCCAGAAACTGGCAGTAGGTCTGGGAGTTGAGCTACACTCCATCCTCAACCCAAAAAGGTCCCACAAGTTCATCTTTAATGATATCAACCCATACCAGTACCCCACCTCCACCTTGCTGGCTTCTGAGTCGGAGTGGAGCTCTCTGCCCTTTACTGATCCAGCCTCTGGCCCATCCATCTGGCTCATCAAGAGTCACTCTCATTTCATCAGTCCATAAAACCTATGAAAAATCAGTCTTAAGATATTTCTTGGCCCAGTCTTGATGTTTTATCGTATGTTTCTTGTTCAAAGGTGGTCGTTTTTCAGCCTTCCTTACCTTGGCCATGTCCCTGAAAATAGCACACCTTGTGCTTTTTGATACTCCAATAACGTTGCAGCTCTGAAATATGGCAAAACTGGTGGTAAATGGCATCTTGGCATCTTCATGCTTTATTTTAATCAATTCATGGGCAGTTATTTTGTGCCTTTTTTGTCCAACACGCTTCTTGCGACCTTTTTGGCTATTTGCCATGAAACGCTTGATTGTTCAGTGATCACGCTTAAAAAGTTTGGCAATTTCAAGACTGCTGCATCCTTCTGCAAGACATCTCACAATTTTGGACTCTTCAGAGTCCATCAAATCTCTCTTCTGACCCATTTTACCAAAGGAAAGGAAGTTGCCTAATAATTAAGCACACCTTATATAGGGTGTTGATGTCCACACCCCTCCTCATTAGAGATGCACATCACCTGATTTACTTAATTGGTAGTTGGCTCTTAAGCCTATACAGCTTGGAGTAGGACAACATGTATAAAAAGTATCATGTGATCAAAATACTAATTTGCTTATTAATTATGCACACAGTGTATTATTTATTATTATAGCGCCATTTATTCCATGGCACTTTATATATGAAAAAGTGTCATACATAGACAAGTACAATAATTATTAGTGATGAGCGAGTATGCTCTGCGCTGCTGGGTACTCGCACGAGTATCACTGTACTCGGGCTACTCGGCGAGCACCGAGTAATCTCGCGATACTCGTGCTGTGCTTGTGGTCCTCATCCCTGCATGTTGGCGCTCTTTAGAGAGCCAGCCAACATGCAGGGATTGGCTGGCAGACCACTGCAATGCCACAGCCCTGTTAGTTGTGGCATTGCAGTGATTGGCCGGCCTGCACAGCGTGACCGAGCCTTTATAAGACCCGGCCGCGCTGTGCTCTGCACACAGCCATCCAGACAGGGAGTGTAGGGAGAGTGTCTGCTGCTGATTAGGGACAGATTTGCGGCCCTCATAGGTAGATCCGGAGCAGGGCTGCAAACTGCTGCTGACCACAACAGTCCTTCTCAGGACTAATCTAGGAGGATATAGGCAGGGTGATCCAGATCGAAATCCAAGCTTTTCTGTGACCATAACAGTCACCAGACTGTTGTACTTACTAGCTTGATACAGGTTAGGGACTAAAATCCTACTCTCCTGTGACCATTACAGTCACCAGACTGTTGTACTTACTACCTTGATTCAGGTTAGGGACTAAAATCCTTCTCTCCTGTGACCATAACAGTCACCAGACTGTTGTACTTACTACCTTGATACAGGTTAGGGACTAAAATCCTACTCTCCTGTGATCTGAACAGTTACCAGACTGTTGTACTTACTACCTTGATACAGGTTAGGGACTAAAATCCTACTCTCCTGTGACCATTACAGTCACCAGACTGTTGTACTTACTACCTTGATACAGGTTAGGGACTAAAATCCTACTCTCCTGTGACCATTACAGTCACCAGACTGTTGTACTTACTACCTTGATACAGGTTAGGGACTAAAATCCTACTCTCCTGTGATCTGAACAGTTACCAGACTGTTGTACTTACTACCTTGATACAGGTTAGGGACTAAAATCCTACTCTCCTGTAACCTCAACAGTCACCAGACTGTTGTACTTACTACCTTGATACAGGTTAGGGACTAAAATCCTACTCTCCTGTGACCATTGCAGTCACCAGACTGTTGTACTTATTACCTTGATACAGGTTAGGGACTAAAATCCTACTCTCCTGTGATCTGAACAGTTACCAGACTGTTGTACTTACTACCTTGATACAGGTTAGGGACTAAAATCGTTTTCTCCTGTGACCATAACAGTCGCCAGACTGTTGTACTTACTACCTTGATACAGGTTAGGGACTAAAATCCTACTCTCCTGTGATCTGAACAGTTACCAGACTGTTGTACTTACTACCTTGATACAGGTTAGGGACTAAAATCCTACTCTCCTGGGACCTCAACAGTCACCAGACTGTTGTACTTACTACCTTGATACAGGTTAGGGACTAAAATCCTACTCTCCTGTGATCTGAACAGTTACCTGACTGTTGTACTTACTACCTTGATACAGGTTAGGGACTAAAATCCTACTCTCCCGTGACCATTACAGTCACCAGACTGTTGTACTTACTACCTTGATACAGGTTAGGGACTAAAATCCTACTCTCCTGTGACCATTACAGTCACCAGACTGTTGTACTTACTACCTTGATACAGGTTAGGGACTAAAATCGTTTTCTCCTGTGACCATAACAGTCGCCAGACTGTTGTACTTACTACCTTGATACAGGTTAGGGACTAAAATCCTACTCTCCTGTGATCTGAACAGTTACCAGACTGTTGTACTTACTACCTTGATACAGGTTAGGGACTAAAATCCTACTCTCCTGGGACCTCAACAGTCACCAGACTGTTGTACTTACTACCTTGATACAGGTTAGGGACTAAAATCCTACTCTCCTGTGATCTGAACAGTTACCTGACTGTTGTACTTACTACCTTGATACAGGTTAGGGACTAAAATCCTACTCTCCTGTGACCATTACAGTCACCAGACTGTTGTACTTACTACCTTGATACAGGTTAGGGACTAAAATCCTACTCTCCTGTGACCATTACAGTCACCAGACTGTTGTACTTACTACCTTGATACAGGTTAGGGACTAAAATCCTACTCTCCTGTGATCTGAACAGTTACCAGACTGTTGTACTTACTACCTTGATACAGGTTAGGGACTAAAATTCTACTCTCCTGTGACCTCAACAGTCACCAGACTGTTCTACTTACTACCTTGATACAGGTTAGGGACTAAAATCCTACTCTCCTGTGATCTGAACAGTTACCAGACTGTTGTACTTACTACCTTGATACAGGTTAGGGACTAAAATCCTACTCTCCTGTAACCTCAACAGTCACCAGACTGTTGTACTTACTACCTTGATACAGGTTAGGGACTAAAATCCTACTCTCCTGTGACCATTACAGTCACCAGACTGTTGTACTTATTACCTTGATACAGGTTAGGGACTAAAATCCTACTCTCCTGTGATCTGAACAGTTACCAGACTGTTGTACTTACTACCTTGATACAGGTTAGGGACTAAAATCGTTTTCTCCTGTGACCATAACAGTCGCCAGACTGTTGTACTTACTACCTTGATACAGGTTAGGGACTAAAATCCTACTCTCCTGTGATCTGAACAGTTACCAGACTGTTGTACTTACTACCTTGATACAGGTTAGGGACTAAAATCCTACTCTCCTGGGACCTCAACAGTCACCAGACTGTTGTACTTACTACCTTGATACAGGTTAGGGACTAAAATCCTACTCTCCTGTGATCTGAACAGTTACCTGACTGTTGTACTTACTACCTTGATACAGGTTAGGGACTAAAATCCTACTCTCCTGTGACCATTACAGTCACCAGACTGTTGTACTTACTACCTTGATACAGGTTAGGGACTAAAATCCTACTCTCCTGTGACCATTACAGTCACCAGACTGTTGTACTTATTACCTTGATACAGGTTAGGGACTAAAATCCTACTCTCCTGTGATCTGAACAGTTACCAGACTGTTGTACTTACTACCTTGATACAGGTTAGGGACTAAAATTCTACTCTCCTGTGACCTCAACAGTCACCAGACTGTTCTACTTACTACCTTGATACAGGTTAGGGACTAAAATCCTACTCTCCTGTGATCTGAACAGTTACCAGACTGTTGTACTTACTACCTTGATACAGGTTAGGGACTAAAATCCTACTCTCCTGTAACCTCAACAGTCACCAGACTGTTGTACATACTACCTTGATACAGGTTAGGGACTAAAATCCTACTCTCCTGTGACCATTACAGTCACCAGACTGTTGTACTTATTACCTTGATACAGGTTAGGGACTAAAATCCTACTCTCCTGTGATCTGAACAGTTACCAGACTGTTGTACTTACTACCTTGATACAGGTTAGGGACTAAAATCGTTTTCTCCTGTGACCATAACAGTCACCAGACTGTTGTACTTACTACCTTGATACAGGTTAGGGACTAAAATCCTACTCTCCTGTGATCTGAACAGTTACCAGACTGTTGTACTTACTACCTTGATACAGGTTAGGGACTAAAATCCTACTCTCCTGGGACCTCAACAGTCACAAGACTGTTGTACTTACTATCTTTATACAGGTTAGGGTCTAAAATCCAAATCTTCTGTGACCCGAACAGTCACCAGACTGTTGTCGCTGTATACAGGCAAAATGCGCAAGGGCGTTGGCAAGGGCGTTGGCAAGGAACAAGGAAGTGAACGTGATGGTAGTGCAGGCAGAGGCCGAGGTCGTGTGCAAGCACTAATTTCGCAACAACAAAGGGGCACATCTACTCGCTCACACGTCCTGTCCCAAATTCTTGGGGCCCGCTGCAGTACACCGCTCTTGAACCAAGACCAGTGTCAACAGGTTGTTACTTGGATAGCGGATAATGCTTCAAGTCAGTTTAGCACCTCCACAAACACCCTGTCTTCCACACGGTCAAGTGTCAGTAGCCGTGATACTGCACCGGACATTTCCCAACCTGATCCTCCTTCCTACCACCAGGCCGAGTACATGTCCACGGACATTACTGATCCCACACTTGGACACTCGGAAGTCCAGAAGTGTGTACCCATAGGTGACTGGAGGTACATGGCAAATTGCCATAACAAAATTTTAATTCCGCTGTCATTTGTGTGTGGTGAAGTCTGGCCCAATCCAACCCTTCTTTATCTTGATCAGAGTCAGCCTGTCAGCATTTTCAGTTGACAGGCGGGTGCGTTTATCAGTAATGATTCCACCTGCGGCACTGAAAACACGCTCTGACAAAACGCTAGCGGCAGGGCAGGCCAGGACTTCCAAGGCGTAGAGAGCCAATTCATGCCACGTGTCCAGCTTGGAGACCCAATAATTGTAAGGCACAGAGGAATCTCGCAGTACAGTTGTTCGATCTGCAAGGTACTCCTTCAGCATCTGGCCAAACTTAGCATTTCTTGTGGCACTACCCCGCACCTCACGGGCTGTGGTACGTGAGGGGCTGAGAAAACTGTCCCACATCGTAAAGACTGTTCCCCTACCTGTGGCGGATTGGACTTGTGGCCCTCTCGGCCGTACGCCTTGGTTGTCCACCGATTCCTAACCTATGCCACTAGCGTTTTGTGAGGGGAATGCTTTGCCTACTTCCGTTACTATGTCCTTCTGGAACTGCTGCATTTTGGCTGACCTCTCCGCCTCAGGAATGAGAGACATGAAGTTCTCCTTGTAGCGTGGGTCTAACAGTGTTGCCAACCAGTACTGATTGTCGGCCAAGATGTTCTGAACGCGAGGGTCACGAGCCAGGCAGCTTACCATAAAGTCAGCCATGTGCGCCAGACTCTTAACAGCCATCACTTCAGTATCTTGACCAACACGATGACTGAACATGCTGTCCTCCTCCTCCTCCTCATCTCCCCTGTCCTCTGGCCAACCACGCTGAATCGAGGGTATGACTGGTGTGCATGTCATATCCTCAATTTGGCCAGAGAGTTGCTCCATGTCTTCATCCTCCTCCTCCTCGTCATAGTCCTCCACTGCACGTTGTGATGACATGAGGCTGGGCTGTGTGTTATCACTCACACCCTCTACAGTTTCTTGCTCCAAGTCATCGCACTCCGCCTGCAATGCATCATCTTTGTTTTTCAGCAGAGACCGTTTTAGAAGGCAGAGTAGCGGTATGGTGACGCTAATAATGGCGTCATCGCCGCTCACCATCTTGGTGGAGTCCTCAAAGTTTTGGAGGACGGTACATAGGTCGGACATCCATCTCCACTCCGGAGGTGTTATGTGTGGAGTTTGACCCATTTCCCGACGGCTTAGGTGATGCAGGTAGTCAACAACTGCCCTCTTCTGCTCACATATCCTGACCAACATGTGCAGAGTTGAATTCCAACGCGTGGGGACATCACACACCAGTCTGTGGGCCGGAAGACGCAAACGGCGCTGAAAGCCGGCAAGGCCGGCTGAAGCAGCAGGTGACTTGCGAAAATGCGTAGACAGGCGGCGAACTTTTACCAGCAGATCAGACAGCTCTGGGTATGATGTAAGAAACCGCTGAACCACCAGGTTGAGCACATGGGACACGCATGGAACATGCGTCAGCTGGCCTCGCCTCCAAGCTGCCACCAGGTTCCGGCCATTGTCACACACGACCTTTCCTGGCTTTAGGTTCAGAGGTGTGAGCCAGTGATCTGCCTGCTGTTTCAGAGCTGTCCACACCTCTTCTGCATTGTGGGGTTTGTGACCTATGCAGACTAGCTTCAGCACAGCCTGTTGCCGCTTCGCAGAGGCAGTGCTGCAGTGCTTCCAGCTTGTGACTGATGTGGAGGGTACAGTGGATGAGGATGTGCAGGAGGAGGAGGCTGAGGAGCATGATATTCCAGAGCTGTAGAGTGTCGGTGAAACCCTAACAGAGGTAGGGCCTCCAATCCTTGGTGTGGGAAGGACGTGTTCCGTCCCTCGCTCAGACTGGGTCCCAGCTTCCACAATATTAACCCAGTGTGCCGTCAAGGAGATGTAGCGGCCTTGCCCACAAGCACTTGTCCACGTGTCTGTGGTTAGGGTGACTTTGGCTGAAACAGCGTTATTCAGGGCACGTGTGATGCTTTGGGACACGTGGTTATGCAATGCGGGGACGGCACATCTGGAGAAATAGTGGCGGCTGGGGACCAAGTAACGTGGGACAGCAACCGCCATTAGGTCGCGGAATGCTTCCGTCTCCACCAGCCGGAAAGGGAACATTTCTAGCGCTATGAGTCGCGAAATGTGACAATTTATGACTGTGGCATGTGGGGCATTGGTAGCATATTTGCGCCTGCGTTCAAAGGTTTGCTGAATGGATAATTGAACGCTGCGCTGGGACAAGGACGTGCTTGATGGTGGTGTTATTTGTGCGTGGGCAACTTCAGGTGCAGGGCCGGAGGCTTGTTCGCGGCCAGCATGGACAGGGGATTGGCTCGCACGCACAACACGCGAAGACGTAGCAGTGACATCAGCAAGCACCGCTCCTTGACTCTGTTGTACTTCCCACAAAGTCGGGTGCTTGGCTGACATGTGCCTGATCATGCTGGTGGTGGTCAGGCTGCTAGTTTTCGTACCCCTGCTGATGCTGGCATGGCAGGTGTTGCAAATGGCCTTTTTAGAGTCATCTGGAGCCAACTTAAAAAACTGCCAGACTCGGGAAGACCTAACATTTGCACAGACACCTTGTGTCGTGTTGTTGTTCCGGGGAACGGTTGCCTGCCTTCTGCCTGCGGACACGACCCTGCTTTGTACTGCCTGTTGGGATGCTACGCCTCCCTCCCCCTGTGCACTGCTGTCTTCGCTCTGCATATCCTCCTGCCAGGTTGGGTCAGCTACTGGATCATCCACCACGTCGTCTTCCTCTTCCTTGGCTAATCGCTGGACTGCTCCTCCTTCTCCTCATGTGCCACCATGATGACCGTTACAATAGTTAGGCTGTTGTTTCAGGTATACCCCCAGTGGTAAATTTTATATACCCATTCTTTTAGAATGGGCATTACAACGACAGAATACCCGCTCCTTTTCAATGGGAAAAAATGTTTTGAGGCCCTCATGCACGTCTCTATCCAGGGCCAATGTGGAGCCTCCCAATTTTTGGCTGCCCTGCTAAAGGGCTGTACTACAATACACCCACTTCAGGTTTACAGGCCCTTCTGCACGTCTCTATCCAGGGACAATGTGGAGCCTCCCAATTTTTGGCTGCCCTGCCAAAGGGCTATACTACAATACACCCACTTCAGGTTTACAGGCCCTCCTGCACGTCTCTATCCTGGGACAATTTGGAGCCTCCCAATTTTTGGCTGCCCTGCCAAAGGGCTATACTACAGTACACCCACTTCAGGTTTACAGGCCCTCCTGCACGTCTCTATCCTGGGACAATGTGGAGCCTCCCAATTTTTGGCTGCCCTGCCAAAGCGCTATACTACAATACACCCACTTCAGGTTTACAGGTCCTCCTGCACGTCTCTATCCTGGGACAATGTGGAGCCTCCCAATTTTTGGCTGCCCTGCCAAAGGGCTATACTACAATACACCCACTTCAGGTTTACAGGCCCTCCTGCACGTCTCTATCCTGGGACAATGTGGAGCCTCCCAATTATTGGCTGCCCTGCCAAAGGGCTATACTACAATACACCCACTTCAGGTTTACTGGCCCTCATGCACGTCTCTATCTAGGGCATTGGTAAACCTCCCAATTTTGGACTGCCCTGGCAAAGGAAAATACTACAATAGACCCAGTTCCTCAAAATGGGCACATTATGTCAAGACAGGGCTTCATGTACGTCTCTTCTCAGGGTCATCGGAGTGCCGCACAATGTTTTCACGTAAAATCTTTTATGTAATCACAAAAAGTAACATACACCAGCTGTATCTCACTATTGGGTATGTGCCCTTAACATTTCCACCCTAAATATTCATTTTGGTGTCATTTTGGAAGGTTTTCTGGTGACTCCGTAAAATTGGCATGAAACTCGGACAACATTGTTCACAGCTGTGACTTTTGAGTGAGAAATGCTTCCAGGGGTCTTCCCCATGGTGTTGCCATGTCATTTGAGCACTCTTCTGAGACTTTTGTGACATTTTTAGGGTTTCTACATGCTGCCGGCAGTCATTTCATAAAAATACTCGGGTCTCCCATAGGATAACATTGGGCTCGGTACTCGGGCCGAGTACACGAGTATCTCGGGATGCTCGGCCCGAGCATTTTAGTACTCGCTCATCACTAATAATTATGTGCAATACAAGGCACAGACAAGAGAAGATGGGACCGTGTTGCAAGGGCTCACAGTCTACAAGGGATGGGTGAGGCTACAGTAGGTGAGGAGAGAGGACTCTGCCCGTGAGGGCTCACAGTCAACAAGAGATGGGTGAAGATACAGTAGGAGGGGACAGAGAACTGCTCACGAGGGCTAACAGTCTACAAGGGATGGGTGAGGATACATTAGGTGAGGAGAGAGGACCCTGCCTGCGAGGGCTCACAGTCTCCAAGGGATGGGTGAGGATACAGTAGGAGAGGGAAGAGCAGGTTGTGCGGCGGTTTGGTGGACTGAGGCTCACTGCAGAATGTAGGCTTGTCGGAAGAGGTAGTTCTTCAGGTTCCATCTGAAGGTTTCCACAATAGGCCAGAGTCTGATATGTTGGGGCAGGAAGTTCCAGAGTATGGGAGATGCACGGGAGAATTCTTGTATGTGATTGTAGGAAGAAGAGATAGGAGGAGAGTACAAAAGGAGATCTTAAGAGGATCGCAGGTGGCATGAAGGTAAGTACCGGGAGACAATGTAACAGATGTATGGAGGAGACAGATTGTGGATGGCTTTGCCTATTATAGTTAGAGTTTTGAACTGGACCTTGTGAGAAATGGGGAGCCATTGAAGCAATTGGCAGAGATGAGAAACTAGGGAATAGCAGGGAGACAGGTGGATTAGTCGGGCAGTAGAGTTTAGGATACATTAAGAGGGTGCAAGGGTGCTAGAGGGGAGGCTGGAGAATAGAAGGTTGGAGTAGTTGAGGCGGGAGATGATGAGGGCATGCACAAATGTTTTTGCAGTTTATTCATCAAGGAATGTACGGATCAAAGAAACATTTTTGAGTTGGAGTCGGCAGGATGCGGAAAAGGCTTGCATACGTGGCTTGAAGGAGAGGGCAGAGTCGAAGATCACCCCGAGGCACCAAGCATGCAGGGCTGGGGCGAGTGAGCAGCCATTGACTTTGATGAATAGGTCTGGTGGGTAGGTAGAGCGAGATAGGGTAAAGATGATGAATTCTGTTTTTTCCATGCTCAGTTTTAAAAAGCAAGCAAAAAAGATGAAATAGAGGACAGATATTGTGGGATTTTAGTTAGTAAGAATGTGATGTCAAAGGTGATATAGTAGATCTAAAAAAACAAGGCACTCCCATTTTTAGATGCTTTAAAGTGTAGTTTATTAAATCAGTGTTTTCAAACATTTCAGTTTGAGATAGACCTTTGTCATTTACTTCACACTGTGATAAAACTGGCTTGGGTCCAATCATATGGGCAATGTACATCTATGGTACTGAGTCTTAGTTAATGATGGTCAGCATGTGGATGGTAGCGGTGTACTTATTTAGCTGCAGAACTGCAACCCTTCTTGAGCACCCCACAATACTATACTCAGTGGTGCCAGTTTCTTCTTTACCAAGGGTCAGAGATGTAGACCTGTGAGTCGTCATCGTAGAGGTGATACTGAAAGCCATGGGACTGTATATGCTGCCAAGGGCTGATTGTGTACAGGGAGAAGAGTAGAGGTGCTAGAAATAAACCTTACAGGACACCAACAGATAGGGGGTGAAGAAAGGAGGGAGGTGGTTTGGGAGAGGGAGACGCTGAATGTCCAGAATGTTAGATATGAAGAGATCCAGAAGAGGGCCAAGTCTGTAAAACCAAGAGAGCCAAAAGCAAGCAACACTACTCTGTCCTCCCAATCTACAGATGCTGCAATTCGGGGTGATTGCCCCTCATCAGTCCAGTGTATATGATTCTGATCTGGCTGTAAGAGAGGCTAAGATGAGGTCTCGGGGAATAGCTATTCTCCTTATGGAGATCAATCAGTTGAGGGACAATCAACCCGTAACGCAGCATCTGCAGATTAGGGTTCTGGCACAAATCCTAAGTCATATTAAAAGGCTTGTTAAAGAGTCAATTATGACTTTTAGGATTCCAACCTTCAATAGGTGGCACTAGGGTTCGTCAACTTCCTCACTGAAGTGACAATTTGCCATTTTCCTAGAGAAGAATTGCAGCTATAAGTCTGCTCAAGCCGGCAAGCAGATTGATCTCCATAAGGAAAATAGCTATTCCCCCAGACCTCGTCTTAGGGCCGCTTTACACATACCAACTTCTGTGTCCAACTTCTGAACAGATCTCTGGTTGCAGTGAAATCATGGACACATTGTTCCATATTTTGGCTGTGTACAAATGATACAATGTGTCCATGATTTCACTGCAACCAGAGATCTGTTCAGAAGTTGGACACAGAAGTTGGTGTGTGTAAAGCGGCCCTTAGACTCTCATACAGCCAGATCAGAATGCCATACACTGCGCTGATAAGGGACAATCATCTTGAAACACACTGTCTGCAGATTAGGGTTCTGATCTGGCACAAATCAATCATAATAAAAGGCTTGTTAGATAGTCAATTATGACTTTTAGGATTGCTAATTTCAATTGGTGGCACTAGAGTTCGTCTACTTCCTCACTGAAGTGACAATTTGCATATTTCCCAGAGGAGCATTGCGTCTGTAAGTCTCCTCATGCTGACGGGAAGATTGATCTCCATAAGGAGAATAGCTATTCCCTCTGACCAGATTGCTCAGATTTTGTATTGAGTAATAAATCCTCAAGACAGATTTAGTCCTATATGGACGGAGTCAAAGATTGTAATGAATCTCTACTCCCAGACCCCTCAATGGTTTGGTAATTTGAAGTTGCCATTCAATATGACAACTTTCATATTGTGTATATTGTATCTTGGACCACAGAAATTTTTAACTACAGGTAATATTTTTTTTGTAATTGTATGATGATGAGGCCTTATCCTTGCTTTCAGTCTCTGTCTTGTTTCTCCAACATAGAAATCCCCAACAGGACATAGTGTACACAATTCAACAGAACACATCGGAAGAGGAACATGGGGATTCCTTATACAGATGCATCTAAGTGAATTAGAATATCATCAACAATTAATTTATTTTAGTAATTCAATACATAAAGTGAAACACATATATAGAATCATTACAAACAGTGATCAATTTCAAGTGTTTATTTCTGTAAATGTTGATGATTATGGCTTACAGACAAAGAAAACCATAGGTCATTATCTCAGATAATTAAAGTAAGGAGTATGAGGAGGATGAAAGGTCTGAGAGATAAAATATTACCTAAATAGGAATCAGAGGCTTCACCTTGTGTGGTTGTGAGACTCACAACCTCTATAAAAGCATATCACAGCTACTGCAGTCCTCAGTGTGGTGCATATAGAGTAGGGAGTATGAAGGGTTAAAAACCATGCTGCCATATTTCACGAAACATCAGAGGGTGAATATAATATTGATTTAATAGTCAACATGTTTCAGGGCTCCCTGGCCCTTTCCTCAGGATAAATCAATATCATATTGCCATGTTTCAGGGAATCCTGAAATGCGTTGAATAATAAATCAATATTATATTCATCCTTTAATGTCTCATGGAATACGGCAGCGCGGTTTTTACCTTTATATCCTCCCTAATGGCCCCTTTACACGCAGCTACATGTGACAGGTTTTCCACAGGTAACTTACTGGTTGCAGTGAAATCATGGAGACATGGTTCTCTCTTGTTGCTGTGTACAAATGGAACTATGTCTCCATGATTTCACTGCAGCCAGTAAGTTACCTGTGGGAAACCTGTCACCTGTAGCTGCGTGTAAAGGGGCCATAGGGGTGGGATGAAATTTGTAGAATTGGTCATGGAATTTTAGAAGTTCTTTTTCAGACTCAGTCCAGACTATTAAGATGTCATTGATGTAATGAAAATAGACAAAGGGTTTGATGTAGCAAGATGCTAAAAAGTCATTTTCCAGTTTAGCCATGAAAAGATTAGCACACTGGAGTGACATTTTGCTTCCCATAGCAGTTACTGTGCAATGAAGATATAGCTAATCACTGAAAGAAAAATAGTTATGCTTGAGGACAAATCTGGGTAGTCATAATACAGACTCAGTAAGGATCCCATTAGCTTCAAGAAACATTCGGCAGGCGGTTAGTCCATCTTCAAGTGGGATGTTGTACTACATCCACATCCATGGTGACTCTTGGGGAGGGGACCTACTGTAGATAGCTTGTTTAAAAGGTCCATAGTGTCCTGTATATAGCTGACTGTCTTCCTTATCAGCTGTTTAAGAACATTTTCTAACCACCCTAAGATTTTTCATTGAGTGTTACCACACCTGAGCTGATTTGCCTCCCTGAGTTACCTGGCTTATGACTTTTGGGAAGCATAAAAAAATACCCATCCTTTGGGTGTTAGCTGGAATGCTCCCATTGCGAGGATGTATCTACGTCTGTGAGCAGCTTTACAAATCAAGGGAACAGTCTACCACAGTGATGGCGAACTCCAGGCCTCGAGTGCCACCACCAGTGCAGGTTTTCAGGATTTCCTTATATTGCACAGGTGATAATATAATCACCTGCACAGGTGATGATTCCAACCTCTGTGCAATGCTGAGGAAATCCTGAAAACCTGCACTGTTGGTGGCACTCGAGGCCTGGAGTTCGCCATCACTGGTCTACCACCAAATGGTGACATAGTGAACAAATACATCCAAAAGTTGTTCCCTAGCATTACAGTTTTTGTTTACCCCAATACCTCCCTCACTTGAAATAGTACCATGCTTTTCTATTGAAAGTTAGAGATGTTTAATACCAGCTACCAAGGGATTACTATATGTTCACATAGGACAGAAAAACTGCTGATTTGTGCAAGTAAAGATCACTACATACTACATACATGCAGAAGGCATGTGCATGAGTCTAACAAATCTCATCTATTTGCAACCGAAATTGACCTGTGTTTTTAAACCAGCAGCAGGTTAATTTCTACTGTGGATTTATATAGCAGATTTCATCCCTTTTAATGTAGCAGGGGCGATATCCCCATTAAATTCACAGAGACGTCTGCATGTTACATGTGCAGATTTTACTTTGGTTACCCCTTTGATTCCTCCAAGAGGACTCTGCCTTAAATGGGTATTCCTATCTCTGAGATCCTATCCCAATATATATTAGGTGTAATTATAATATTATTAGCAAATACCTCCAATAAAATGTAGTATAGTTCTCCTGATTAGCATTATCTGTCACCTAATGTGCAGGGCATAACAGTAACTTAGGGATGCATGGTTACGACCACAATCAACAACTAACTGCCCCTATATGAGTGGTCATAACCATGAATATCTAAGCTATTGTAATGCCCTGCACATGAGGTAAAAGACATAGGTAATGAGAGCTATACTACATTTCTAATTGAGGGTAGGGCTGGGCGATTATGGAAAAAATCAAAATCTCGATTTTATTTAAGCCTATGGACGATTTTCGATTTAAATCTCGATTTTTTTTCTATTTTCTTTTTTTGCTTTTCTTTGATGAATAAAGAGAAAAAACTAAGAGGTAGACAGTTTAACATTTTTTATTCAGATAAATAATGTTAACATAACAATGTTTTAAATAACTTCACAGTTTTTTAAATTGTGCAAATATCATGTCATAAATACAAGTTGTCAACACAAAAATTTATATCGAACCATGTCTCTTTAAAGGGACTCTGTTAACAGATTTTAAGACTAAACTACTGAAAGAGTCTCACAGTGATCATGACAGTGAGTATAGACATGGGGTTTATGTGTCTATACTTACTGTCTATGCCCCGCTGTGCCCATATGAATATCAGAATTATATTCCCTGACGTGACTGAGGGGAGCTCCGATCTCCCCACCCACTGCTGTGAGTGACACTGGCCCAGCTGTGATGTCACAAGCAGGGCTGCTATCATTCCCTGTGTATGGAATTTCTGCACAGGAAATTAATCATTTTTGGAAAGGTAACTTGGTGGTATATCTCTGTGCACAAGCCCAGGGAATGATGGGCGCTGGGCATGCTAGAGATTTGCATTGACCCTGCTCGAGATGTCAGTGCAGGGTTGTTGTGAATTAAACTGCTGACAGTCCCCTTAGAAGAAACTATTTATAAAGTAGTGCAAAAGTTCTAAATGCTGCCTTAACTGGCAACCACAGTACATTGTTAAAGTGCTGGTCATATGTGCTGGAGGCTGGAAGAAAGGTCCAGAATACACAATGTAAAGCCTGGTGTTAACTTAAAGGGAACCAACCACCTCAGATCACCCTAATACACAGTTAATACGTGTCCCTGCACCCTAAGGATACGTTTCCAGCACTGTTTTTGTGTAACATCTTGCATTAGTATAACCGATATAAAGACTTTATAAAGATAAAGATTTTACACAAAAACAGTGCTGGAAACGTATCCTTAGGGTGCAGGGACACATATTAACTGTGTATTAGGGTGATCTGAGGTGGTTGGTTCCGTTTAAAGCGAACCTGTCACCCCCCCCCCGGGCATCAAAAGCTCTAATAGCCACCTTCTGCAGCACTAAGGCTGCATTCTGAGAAGGTGCCTATAGGCTTTTGATGCCCTTTCTAGCATGAAATATTAAGTTAGGTAAATGCTCACTCTTCTGCAGATTAAAGACCGGGAGGCGGGGTTTCACGCTCCTCCGGCCCGTCAATCATTGTGCGCGCCTGCTGCTGTCTCCCCTCAGTGTTGAAAATGAACGCGCGTCTCCGTTCTCATGCACGGAGCCGCGCATGCTCTGTGCGCCCGGTGTCCAGGAAGTCGACACCGGGCGCACAGAGCATGCGCGGCTCCATACAGGAGAATGGAGACGCGCGTTCATTTTCAACACTGAGGGGAGACAGCAGCAGGCGCGCACAATGATTGACAAGAGGGGGCGGGCCGGAGGAGCGTGAAACCCCGCCTCCCGGTCTTTAATCTGCAGAAGAGTGAGCATTTACCTAACTTAATATTTCATGCTAGAAAGGGCATCAAAAGCCTATAGGCACCTTCTCAGAATGCAGCCTTAGTGCTGCAGAAGGTGGCTATTAGAGCTTTTGATGCCCGGGGGGGTGACAGGTTCGCTTTAAACGAAACCACCTTCCATGAAACTCGAGCAGCAAAATTGGGCTGAGCCTGAGCTTGCAAAAAACAGGTGCCCGTGCAATGTAACTTCAACCGCTTCTAAATGCAGCTCATCCTGGCTTGTTGTTAAAAAGCCTACAAAATCCTTCTGCCTCTCATACTTGTCAACTGCTTTTAACAACCAGGCAGGATGAGCCACATCTACAAGCATTTCATAGCATCGGCACTGCACCTGCTTTGTGTAATCTTTGGCCATTGAGTTGCACTCGCTTCCCATGAAAAAAAACGAAGAACAAAATAGTGCATTTAAATTTTGTACAGGCTTTTAGCAATAAATACTTTTTTACAGGTTTTTAGCAAGAAATACAAGCCTGTCTACTGTCTCTGGCTTCAGGCATGCCCGGTGACACGTAACAATGTTACCACCTGTACTGAAGACTCTTTCAGAAGGAGCACTAGTAGCAGGAACGGATAGATATTTTTTGGCCAGGTGACTCAACCTTGGGAAATTTTCTTCATGCTGCTTCCACCACAGAAGTGGATCTTTGTCAGGTTCTACATATGGGAACAATAAGTAGCTTGAAATCTCAGCTTCAATACTAGCCACTGCTGATTGGGTTTGTGCTGTAGAGGTTGATGGCACTGGTCTTTTTAAGAAGCTGGCTAAGGATCTTTTTTTAGGTACAGATCCACCTTCTTCATCTACTTGTGACTGTAAACATTCTTTCTGCACAGGCACAGCTGTGTCAGTTGGATCCGGGTGCATATTTTTCTCAGAGAGAGATATCAACTCAGTGACAAGTGTTTTCTTCATTGCCTCTATTTTTTCATCTGCAATGTAAGTTGACCGAAATCGGGGTCTACCATCATTGCAATGTCCAGGAGGTTTATCTGTGTTGGAGTCACTATACTTATTGTTTAGATACTCCAAAATGGTGCATTTAATTTTTTGGGTGAGTTCACTGTCATCCTCAGCTGGCTGCAGAAGGCTGTTATTAAATAAATGAAGTACTGGTTTAAGGTATGAGACAGTCACATACGACTCGCCAGAGAGTGCATCAGTGAACTCTTTTAAAGGACTTAAAGCCCTGTTTATTGACTCCAACACATCTATATCCTGCCAAGTTGGTACTAGGTGCCTGCTCTTTTTTTCGGACCCCAACACTCGTGCAATTGCCTTTTCCTGCTCTAGAACACGTTCAATCATTTGTTGTTTCGAACCCCACCTTGTTGGAGACTCTGTAATAAATTGATGAGTGGGTAATCCCAGTTCTGCCTGCACCAGAACCATATCTCTTCTCTTCTTCCAACTGAAGGAGAAGGCACTAACAATTTTTTTACACACTCCTACAGCACGTTCAACCCGTGAATCTTTCAAACCATTCTCTGTAATAAAAGAAACAAAAATTATAGAATTGTTTAAACAAAGTGTCTTCCCTTTTTTGCACCCAAAAAAATTAGATTCCTAAACTAGGGAGAAGTCAGAGGTAAAAGTTTATTGCTTCTAGTTCTAGCACTAGCCTGTTCAGAGTTCACAGTTTACAATACACTTAAGTATCATCATTATACAAACTGAACTAGAATTAAGGTCCCCGCCCACTAACCGATTAGACGGTTGTCATAGGACGGCCGGTCTAATCGCTGTACCGCCCTATTATATGTCGGTGTGTGCTTGCACACACAGACATATAGCAAAGCTTTAGACAGCTAAGCAGAGGACGGCATCACATCATTACATGGCGCCGCCGTAGCCTCCCCACTATTAGCGTATAGGGGAGGGCGGTGTCGCATCATTATGCGGTACTGCCCTCCGCTATACGCGAATAGGGCCGTGCCTCGTCATAAGGGCAGAGTCCCTGCACAGGAGCATAGCTCCTATGAATGGATGCTGCCCCTAAAAGTCTGCCGTGGCACTTACACGGGCCGCGGAGCGCAACCTAGAATAGAGAGTGTGGCCGATCAGGCAGGGCACCGACAAGTCGGTCGGTGCCCCAGCTGTGGCCACGCTCAAAACGGGCCGACATGCGCCGACATCTCGTCTGTGCCCACAAACACAGCCGATATGTCGGCTAGTGTAAGGAGGGGTCCTTACTTTTCTCCCTCGCTCTTGTATTACTAGAATCATTCATTACCTGTACTTACCGATGGCATTGTGAAGTCTGTGTCCAAAGCAATGCAGGTGTGTCCACCCATTCTGCCTTACAGCCTTTATCATGTTTGTCCCACTGTCTGTTGTGATGCACACTTGTTGTTCTTCCCTGAGCTTCCAGGAAAGCAGGGACTCTTTCAGCCCCTGAGCTACAATTTCTCCAGTGTGGTCATCCGGAAAATAAGTTGTCTGGAGGCAGATACTTTGCAGTTTCCAGTCTTCATCAATGAAATGAGCTGTCAGACTTAGGTATGGCTGCATGGTTCTGCTGGACCATAGATCAGAGGTTGTAGAATAGAATTCTATACTCTGCACTTTAGTTGCAACACTTTGTTTTGCAATATTGTACAAATGAGGCAGAGCTATTTCTGCAAAATACTTCCGGTTTGGCAGCTGATATTTGGGATCTAGTGTGTGTAGCATCTGAATAAATCCAGGCTTCTGGACTGTATAGATAGGAAGCATATCTTTAGCGATATGATATGTTACTGCATCCGTTATTGCTTGCCACCTAGGCCCTTTCTTGTCATATGGCATTACACCAGAAAACGATGCCTCTATCGTTAACTGCTTTGTTTTTTGTGTTTTTGGAGTTGGACTGACTCTTCCTTCAGCATCTCGCAAAGCGACACACTCTTCCCATTCAGCAGCATGTTTTAGTCGGAGGTGCTGGAATAAGTTAGTTGTGCTGCTACTTTTAGTTGCTATACTTTTTCTACACAATTTGCAGAGCACATTGCTTTGTTTAATATCATTACGCAAAAATCCAAACCACTTCCAAATGATGGATGTCACATTGCCTTTTCGAGGAATTAACTCCTCTCCCTCAACCTCATCATCCTCGATGTTTCTTAAAGAGTTTGTTGCCATTTTCGTGTTTTATTCGTGGGAGGGTGGTGCTTTTTCTGGATTCTTCGGAGTCTGACTATAGATGAGGGCCTGCCAACATCAAACAATAATTAGTCTCAGTCTCTCTCCCTCTTTTTCTCCCAGTGCCTGTCTATCTCCCCTTGTGGCCGTTCATCCATCCCTCTCCTCCGTCCGTTCATCCATCCCTCCCTCGTGACAGTTCATCCATCCTGAAGATCATCTTTAAACAGGATTCCCCTTTAAGGAGACCGCATCTATAGAACGGAGCAGGTTCCAACTTTCCCCAGGTATATAATCTATGAGGGGGAGGGGATATAGGACCCAGCCAGCGATATACAATATATACGGAGGAGGTAAGGGATATAGGACACAGCAATGTAGGGGGTATTACCCTGGTATTAGATCATTAATGGCAGTCATTATATAGGGAGTCATGCTGACAGCAGGGCACTGTGATTACTGGCCAACAGGTATAGAATATATAAGGAGGGGGAGGGAATACAGGACATGATGACCTATTCGATGTTAAAGTGATCAGGCCTTGAAAGCCTGGAGGAGCTTCTGTTCCCCCCCAGTATTGCTCCTCGGCTGACCCGCCCTGGCGCTGCTCCTCCGCAGACCCCCCTGGCGCTGCTCCTCCGCAGACCCCCCTGGCGCTGCTCCTCTGCAGACCCCCCTGGCGCTGCTCCTCTGCAGACCCCCCTGGCGCTGCTCCTCTGCAGACCCCCCTGGCGCTGCTCCTCCGCAGACCCCCCCAAAGTTTCCTTCGCTGACCCTGCTCCTCAGCTGACCCCCCCCCCCTCCCCCACAGCAGTGCTACTCTGCTGACCCCCAGCAGCATTTCTCTGCTGCCCCCCCCCCCCCCCCCAGTGCTGCTCCTCTGCTGACCCCACTGGCACTGCTCCTCTGCTGGCCCCACTGGCACTGCTCCTCCACTAACCCCCCCTGCAGTGTTACTCCGCTGACCCTCCAGGCTCCAGCACTGCTCCTCCACTGCCCCCCCCCCCCGCTGTGTTACTCCGCTGACCCTCCAGGCTCCAGCACTGCTCCTCCACTGACCCCCCCCTGCAGTGTTACTCTGCTGACCCTCCAGCCCTGCTCCTCCACTGTCCCCCCCTGCAGTGTTACTCCGCTGACCCTCCAGGCTCCAGTACTGCTCCTCCACTGACCCCCCCCCCCTCCCCCACAGCAGTGCTCCTCTGCTGACCCCACTGGCACTGCTCCTCTGCTGACCCCACTGGCACTGCTCCTCTGCTGACCCCACTGGCACTGCTCCTCCACTAACCCCCCCGCAGTGTTGCTCCGCTGACCCTCCAGGCTCCAGCACTGCTCCTCCACTGCCCCCCCCCCCGCTGTGTTACTCCGCTGACCCTCCAGGCTCCAGCACTGCTCCTCCACTGACCCCCCCCCCTGCAGTGTTACTCTGCTGACCCTCCAGCCCTGCTCCTCCACTGTCCCCCCCTGCAGTGTTACTCCGCTGACCCTCCAGGCTCCAGTACTGCTCCTCCACTGACCCCCCCCCCTCCCCCACAGCAGTGCTCCTCTGCTGACCCCACTGGCACTGCTCCTCTGCTGACCCCACTGGCACTGCTCCTCTGCTGACCCCACCGGCACTGCTCCTCCACTAACCCCCCCTGCAGTGTTGCTCCGCTGACCCTCCAGGCTCCAGCACTGCTCCTCCACTGCCCCCCCCCCGCTGTGTTACTCCGCTGACCCTCCAGGCTCCAGCACTGCTCCTCCACTGACCCCCCCCCCCTGCAGTGTTACTCTGCTGACCCTCCAGCCCTGCTCCTCCACTGTCCCCCCCTGCAGTGTTACTCCGCTGACCCTCCAGGCTCCAGTACTGCTCCTCCACTGACCCCCCCCCCCCCTCCCCCACAGCAGTGCTCCTCTGCTGACCCCACTGGCACTGCTCCTCCACTAACCCCCCCTGCAGTGTTGCTCCGCTGACCCTCCAGGCTCCAGCACTGCTCCTCCACTGCCCCCCCCCCCCCCCGCTGTGTTACTCCGCTGACCCTCCAGGCTCCAGTACTGCTCCTCCACTGACCCCCCCCCCTCCCCCACAGCAGTGCTCCTCTGCTGACCCCACTGGCACTGCTCCTCTGCTGACCCCACTGGCACTGCTCCTCTGCTGACCCCACTGGCACTGCTCCTCCACTAACCCCCCCTGCAGTGTTGCTCCGCTGACCCTCCAGGCTCCAGCACTGCTCCTCCACTGCCCCCCCCCCGCTGTGTTACTCCGCTGACCCTCCAGGCTCCAGTACTGCTCCTCCACTGACCCCCCCCTCCCCCACAGCAGTGCTCCTCTGCTGACCCCACTGGCACTGCTCCTCTGCTGACCCCACTGGCACTGCTCCTCTGCTGACCCCACTGGCACTGCTCCTCCACTAACCCCCCCTGCAGTGTTGCTCCGCTGACCCTCCAGGCTCCAGCACTGCTCCTCCACTGACCCCCCCTGCAGTGTATTACTTTTCCATGCAGAAAACCTACTGGCATCACACAGCTCAGCAATGGGCATCATGGAGGCAGTGATGGTTTACAGTATCAGGTGCCTGCCCAGGTGTGACAGGCAGTAATCAGTGTATAGTGCGGGGAGCAGAGCACCTGTAAATTCACCATTCAGAGCAGACGTGGTGCACAGTATTGCAGCATTATTTGCTCAATTTACAAACTTTACATATTGATATGTGATGTTGGAGACGTCTCTCAGGGATCTGCTGTGCGGCGGCGGCGGCGGCACAGTAATCAGCGCGGTGCGGGTGTCCTGGGATTCAGGATTCCTGGCAGAGCACTGAGCAGATGTAAACGCTAAATACCCACCCGGAGCACCGACAGCGCAGCCGACATCAATGTTACCGACCGCCGGCGGAACAGGAGAAGGAGAGGAGAATAGCAAATCCTGCACAGAGGCGCCGCCGACCATAACAAATCTTGCGAGTCGCGAGGTTCCGTCTCGGCCCCGCCCACTGCCGCGAACACGCTGGTATTAACAGTAAATGGCGCCCGGATCTTCTAAACAGCGCTCCGGGCGCCATTTTAAATCGAATTTCACGATTGTTAGGAAAACAACAATCGTGGACACAGCAGGGGGCGAATTAATCGAATTAATTCGATTAATCGCCCAGCCCTAATTGAGGGTATTTGTTATTATTATTATTATTATTATTATTACAATTTTAGATAGGAGTACCCCTTTAAATATCTGATAAACAATGCAGTATTGCTGGTGAGACATATAGGGTCAATGACCATAGTACATGATGTAGCTGACCTCCACAGAAGTGTCAGAATTTAGCCTGCTCCCTGTGCTAAAGGGAATCTGACATGAGTTTCAATCAGCCCAAACCACAGGCTGCACAACCAGTGCATGTTATGCACTAAAACACTGTGGAATTTTATAGAAAACCTACTTTGAAAAGCAGCCTGTGTAGTCACCCGGTCCAAACTGTGTATATCCCTTTAAGTACCCCTGGACCATGAGTACCTTCTGTACACTGCAACTCACCCCTTTGTTATCTCTCTATGTATATTTCATATCACTGATAAGCTGGAGATATCTATTTCCAATCACCTTTAGCTTATATATTAATGCTTTTCATTTGTTTTGTTGCAGCATCATCTGCTGGTGAAATACATGATTTATATGAAACTCTCACAATGTACAATCTGAAACAGAATTGAGCGTGGATCCTATTGGTCAGTGACCCTGTCTCCAAGATTCAATACAAGGTGCTACCTCTAGTCTCTGTCTAGACAAGACAGAGATCTGGAAATTCCCTAGGGAGTCTGGTACAAGATGTGACCCCGAGTAGACCTTATGTGAGGGGTCTTCTCACCTCCACCAGCTCCATGCCTGGAGGTTCAACCTTCTCTTCATCTTAATCATCTCAAGTCTTACAGCCAGGCCAAATGCCTAGGATATTCCTCTGACTTCTACAGCCAAGTTGGCTAAAGACTTTTAACCCTTTTAACCCTGGGTCTTGCGCTGTCTGTATTAATCCGTGCTTCTCCAGCATTAGGTTACACTGAAGTGCACAGAAGAAGCTATTGCCCAGTGTATTGAGTAAATCAAGGGACGCCCGCCTCACCGCGAATTATCCGTTATTTACTTCAATTATATTTCTGCATGGACTGTGAAATGTATGTGTGGCGCCCCGCAACGAGTGCGTCACAGGAGGGTATTGCAGCCCAGACTGCAGCTGCAATATTCTCTGACTAAGCAATGACATGGTTAAAACTCAGAGCTCCATACCCTACATGCACATCAGCATAGAGGGCCAATAAGGTCCTGGTGGGCGGAGTGTAGGAGTAGTGTGTTAGAGGAGAAGTTAGAGGAGAAAGAGAGAAGTTTCTGCAATGTAGGAGAAGGAGGAAGGAGCAGAACGTGGCCGGGAGGAATGTAGGAGAGGGGGCCCTGCACAGTTCCGTGCAGCCCCTGGGCCACCACCACCACCGGTAGGGCGCCATTACCCGGTGCCTTAACAACCGGACTCTGGGCGAACATCCACGGGTCAAAATATACCCGAGGCCATCTACAACCGGATCACTGGTTCCGAAGCTGGTAGTCGTTTATCACTGCTATGCAAACCAGGAGTGGAGGGACCGCTCTACAGGAGTACCCCACCGCCGCAGCAAACAGAGCCGTCTTGCCAGCGCAGTACCCACCAAAAGGACCCAGACTACCCCTCACACCGGAACGTACACACCGGCAGGGCCATTTAAGTAGTCCCTTGTACTCGACCTTGGCACTCAAAGGCGACATCGGCAACTCACTTAGAACAAGCTTAGAATGGAGGAACACCGCGGAGCTCTGAGAAACATCGGTCATTGGTAAAGTCCACCCGGTCTGTTACCCGTTAACTGTATACCATGTACTGCCTGCTGGTTGCAGTAAAATACCTGTTACAGAGACTATCAGTGTCCGTGCCTTTTTCAGAACTGTCCATCTCCGCATGCTAGAAGTACAGCAGCTGCCTCACAACATCTTGTGCAGCTCCTGGCTCCGGGGACTCCCGCTCGTCCTGTGGGGAGCGTCCCATCTTGCTGCATTCCATCCCCCGGAGGCCCAAGCAGCGCCGGTGAAATCACCGGAATTCTCACAGGTGGCGTCACGACAAGAAACAACCTTTAATCTGTTCAGCCAACCCTATTGAATCTGGACCACCGGGCTCCATTACGGCAGGCGCGGTTCCGTGACAGGGAGAAGAGAAACGCCTGCCCTGTGAAATCCCGGCTACGGTGAGTCAGATGCAGAGTGCCAGGTCTGTAAATACTCTTGCTATACATCTCCTCTTCTATTTATATGCCCAAAAAGACTTTGAACTTCTAATAATTACCTGCAAGTGCTGCTTCTAATGTCTGTAATACAGGTTCTTAAAGCTCCAGAACCTTAATTCTTTGTCCGAATTCAATCCTGAACTGTATTGGCCGGTAATTACCCCTGTGAACTGTAAACAATTACTCCATGTTATACCTCCCTGTTCTGCTGAAGTAAAACAGCTGTTATCCCCGAGACCTGTTGTCTGTGGTCATTCTTTCGGCTGTGGACACTGCTTGGGAATGGATAGCAGTGAACGGATAGTGCCCCATTGCCAGGGCTATTACACCTGTAACTATGCATCTTTGATAACTAGTCTGAGATAGATCCCTGGTGGCTTCTCCCAGCCATGCTCCCCTATACTGACAGGTATCTCTTACCAGTGCTGAGCGCCACGCCAGTAATCTTACTCTAGTCCCTCATGGTGAATTAGACAAACTGTAATGCTGCCGCTTCAAGCTCCTGCCATGACCCCGTCCTGCCCCAGATCCGCCCATTTTAGTGAAATTGGATGAAACTGGCTGAAAAATTGACAACAATTTTGCATAGCTCCAAATTGCACAAAAATTTAGAATTTTTTTAAAGCAATTCATAACAGAATTCTGGTGAAATAGCTTTGATAAATCAGGACCTCTAGCTGTAATGCCAATTTCCCTTTAAATAATAGCCTAAACTTGTTTGGAATTGGTACAGCAGCTATTATAAGAAAATCTATAACTGGAGTGCACACCTGCGCTCTGGTGCATTTGGCTGCATTGCGCTAGTGCAGGAGGTAGCGCAGTGCAAACGCAGACAAGCGCATTGGAGCGCAAATTAAATGATGTGCGTTAACGCCACCATTATAGTGAATGGGTGAGCGCATTCAAACGCAACCCGGAAGTGCAAGTGTAAAGAGGGGCTGCATGAGCGCGCATGTGCTAGTTCGTGCACACTGGAGAAGCATCATGTGACGTTTCAGTGTGCTCAGACTAGCGCATGTGCGCTCACGCAACCCCTCTTTACACTTGCGCTTCTGGGTTGCGTTTGGATGTGCTCGCCCATACACTATAATGACGCCGTTAACGCACATCGTTTCATTTGCGCTACAATGTGCTTGGCTGCGTTTGCACTGCGCTACCTCCTGCGCTAGAGCAATGCAGCCAAACGCACCAGAGCGCAGGTGTGAAACAGCCCTACATTTTCGGTGAACTCAAATTATGACAATTTGGTAAATGGTTAACAATTTTCTAGACATTGGGATAAATTTGGCAAATTGATTTTGGTTTACATTTGGCTTTAGATTAGTTGTTAAAGAAAGGGGAATAATTTGTCTGAAATGGTTTCCGTGAAGCGACAATTTGATGCTACTGTCTTCTAAACACTTTATTTAATAGTAATAATAAATACATTACTGAATAATACTGCCCTGTCAACAGTGATATAAGTGTATATACACACAAGCATCAAGAGATGAAGTTGAATATTTCGTACAATGAAGCCAAAGTTTGAGAGGTTGTTTTTCTTTTCCTTTACACTTGAGCTTTCAATGACCATCTGCAAGTCACTTTTGAATTCCTAAGAGTGTCTATATTCATAATGTTCTTTACAGGGGTTTTATGATCCTACAGCTTAGACTTGGAACCATGTGTAGCACAGATGTGATTTTTTTACCATTAAGAATTCTAAGTTAACAACATTTTTATGTGCAGAGGTAACTATGGTTTTATATTAGACATGCACATGTATGCTAGCACGTATGTATAAAGAACTCTAATTCTTATTCTACTTTAATACGATATGGAAAATATTTCTCATCGGCTAAAAGCTGTTCTCAATCTGCATTCTTTGTTCATATGTTGCCTTGATGTGTGTGCATAAATATATACAGTATGTGGAAATAAAAAACATTTTAAGTGTATTTTCTTATATTTGCTATAACAATTATATTCATTTATTTAAATAATTAGTACTTATAAAAATTCCGCTTTCCCCTCTAAAAGACTGTATCTCAGTGTGCACACATTGGTTCATTGTTATGTCTGAAGTCTCCATGATTAAGCAATCAAAAGCAGTGGCGTACCTTCAGACCTTGGGGCCCCGATGCGAAAGCTCCAACGGGGCCCCCAATTATTGCAAATCTTTAGTAGTATTAGTCTTTTGCTATGGGCCAAAGGGACGTTTGGGGCCCCCCTAGGCTTCAGGGCCCCGGTGCGATCGCAACCCCTGAACCTATTGTAGTTACGCCCGAGATCAAAAGTGTCTAAAGCCCCCGTCACATTTAGCGAGATTGCTGTTTCGTCACAGGTTTTGTGACGCAACAGCGCCCTTGCCAGCAATCTCACTATTTTTGACACGTAGCAGTGACTGGGCCCCCGCTGTGAGATCGCCAATTGTGTCGGAATGGCCTGGACCATTTTTTGATCGTTTGGCTCCCGCTGGCCAGCATGCATCGGTGTGTTTGACGCCTTAACAACGACCTCGTTGGCGACTCAAAACTCAGCCACGTAGGTCTGAGTCGTCAGACTAGCTGCTGTGTGACAGGGTCTCAACGACCGCCGAGGTCATTATACGGGTCGCCGTATTATTATTGCTGCGTCAGTGAGTAGATCTGACTGTTTGACATCTCACCAGCGACCACGTAGTGACGTTCCAGCGATCCCTACCGGGTCATATGGTTGTCGGGATCGTTGGAAAGTCGCCAAGTGTAACTGTACCCTTAGGCTATGTGACCCCTGTGTGTATTTGTGCTGCTTTTTTCAGCCACAAAAAAGCAGCTGTTTCAAAAAAGCATGCATGTGTTCTGGTGCTTTTTGCTGCGTTTTTGTTAGCGCTGCTGTAGCTGACTAAACCAACTACATTTGTGAACCCTTTAAAGGGGTGCTCCCTCAAAGTTCCTTTAAATCAATAGATCTTGGAATAATAATAATTTCCACAGTTGGGTGTGTTTAAATAATATGTTCCTGTGCTGAGATAATCTTATATATGTATCCCTGCTATGTGCTGTGTAATGGATGTGTCTGACCATACAGGGACATGGTCTGATCATACCACATCTCCTGTGCTGAGATAATCTTATATATGTGTCCCTGCTATGTACTGTGTAATGATTGTGTCTGACTGTACAGGGACATGATCTGATCATACCACGTCTCCTGTGCTGAGATAATCTTATATATGTGTCCCTGCTATGTACTGTGTAATGGGTGTGTCTGACTGTACAGGGACATGACCTGATCATACCACGTCTCCTGTGCTGAGATAATCTTATATATGTGTCCCTGCTATGTACTGTGTAATACCAAGGACACATATATAAGATTATCTCAGCACAGGAGCTGTCGTATGATCAGACCATGTTCCTGTATGGTCAGACACAGCTATTACACAGTACATAGCAGGGACACATATATAAGATTATCTCAGCACAGGAGATGTGGTATGATCGGACCATGTCCCTGTACAGTCAGACACATCCATTACTCAGTACATAGCAGGGACACATACAGTATATAAGATTATCTCAGCACAGGAGATGTGGTATGATCAGACCATGTCCCTGTACGGTCAGACACATCCATTACACAGTACATAGCAGGGACACATATATAAGACTATCTCAGCACAGGAACATATTTATTTTTTCCAAGATCTATTGATTAAAATCCCGTAAGGCCATTACTTAGGACACCAGTCCAAGGAATTTTACAGAACTGTCTGGATGTTTCCATAACATACCATGTTATACATTGGGTAAGTAATTTGCATTTGACTGTTTGTTTTAAGCACGCGGCTGCTGGAAAGATTAACAACACTTATCTATGCAAAGAAGTAAAGCTGAGTTAAGTTTATACACAAGAGTTACAAAAGCCAATTAAATCCCATTCAGCATGTGTGGATGCCAGTTCCTTTAAAGCCTGTGCCATGTTGCATTAGCCTCTAAATCAGTGCAGGCTTGTTTGATCTCAGTGAGTTACTGTTTATATATGTGTTTATACAAACTCTTTACACTTTCTATATTTGCTCTGAACAGTAAAGTAAATGCGGATGTGTCTTCCTATACACATAGCAATTGAGTGGAAACCTCATCCATCCACGCTATGGGCCAAAGCAAAAAGTTATATTTGGTTTGAGTTCTCTAAAGTGTTGTTAGCGTCTATAATACATACCTGGCTCTTTTTTGGTGTGCTGCCCTGACCTCTGCTTGGCATTCCTGACTGAATTATACCAAGATCCCTGCTCCACCTGACTACAACTTTTGCATGCGTCTTTGGTGAAAAAATGACTAAGTCCCAAAAGTTCCAAAAAACGTCGAGGACCTCAGGGGACACTATTGGCACCCTTAGAAAAACGGAACAATTTTTCTAAGGGCTTAAAAAACAGATTGGTATGTGTGAACAAGGCCTTAATCCAAATTTTTAGCAGGCCAGTTGCTCCACATCATCTTTGATAAGACCTGCCACAACTGGTAAACTGGTCAGCAGAGGGCTCCAAGGATCCTGCATTGTAGCACAAACAAGACAGATTCAACAGTAGACTGTGAGCCCTCGTGGACAGGGTCCCTGCCCCTCCTGTACCTGTATGTCCCGATCGCCTAGATTTAGTGTACTTGTTCTTTTCTCCCTTATCCTCATGTAAAGCGCCATGGAACCTAATGGCGCTATATAAATAAAAAATAATAATAATAATAATAATAATAAAAAATAATAACAGCAGTGGCATAACTGGAGTCTGATGGGTCCCGGTTAGGGATGATTGAGTACCGCCATATTCGGACTCGCAATACTCGCAACGAGTAGGTCCCGGTACTCAGTACTTGTTGCGAGTATAGCGAGTCCGATTACTTTCACAGTGTATCTGTAGATACACTGCGAAAGTACCCTAAAAGTGAATAAAAGTTGTTAAAAATAAAATTACATACTCACCTGTCCGATGCCTGCATCGGGACCGTCCCAGAAGACCTGCGATCACCGGACAAGGACCTGTGACTTCCAGCCAATCAGATGGCCGATCTATCAAAAAAGACCCCAAAGGGACTATGGAATATATTTAAAATTACAATTTCTTTATTAAAGAGCTTTTTAAAAGCATAACAATGCAAATTAATTACAGCTATAACAAAAAGATAATACAGTTATCTGCTGAGGAAACAGAAATAGACGTCAATTAAGGAAGATCAAAAAGAGCTCAGAGTATTGTTTTGGGTACCTCCAGGCTTGCAACGGAGATAACTTTACTCTGTCTAACTGAAAGTGACCTATGACATCCTTTATCACCATTAGCATCATGTACACAGCACAGTTTTCAACATTATCATAACTTAGAACAAATATCCAAAATTGGGCTCTCTTTATTATAAGCAAAATTATGCAGTATATGCTCAGTGGCCCCTATAGATGCCTACTATCATTGCCTGTGAGCTATAGTAAAGCACAAGCAAATACACAATAGTTTTATCCACAGGTAAACTATGCCCAATCAAAAGGTAACCAATACTGTAATGAAATGTTGATTTCTCCCTAGTTGCTGGTCCAATTACAAGCCTAAAGTCTATAAAAGGATAAATGGCCCATGCATCACCCAGCAAGAAGGTACAGACCTGAGTGGTTAAAGCTCCTTTCACCCCGACGGCGTTTCGTCTGGTGAGACTTCTTCAGGGGGTCAGTGTGCCAGTTTTGGGGCTCCCTTGGCGGTCTTATATTGGGCGTTCCATTAGCTCACCCTGGGGCTGATGTGTATCGCCGCCCATCTGCGCCATTACTGCACCGCGTGTCACGTGACTGTCTCCGATCACGTCCGCCCAAGCACTTCCGGTCTTCGGACCGCAAGCGGACGTGACGCGCAACTGCACGCCACCGTCGCCCGCAATCGATGCGCCGGTAGTGGGCGGGGCCGGAGACATAATCACATTGCACGGGCGACATGGCGGGTGGGAGGCTGTGCATCAGAGCAATGCTAAGCCATCTAGTGCTCTTTAAGGAATAATACAGGCGGATCTAAAGTGAAATAGTGCTTATCACTGCTGCTATACACTAAATAGGTGCCTTATCATATATATATATATATATATCACATAATTCATAGTGCAAAATACTTAATTTGAGTTGCTACAAAGTGCAATGTGCTGTGCATAACAAAATTTAATACAATATTTCAACTAAGTAAAACATATAAAAACATACTATTATTATAATGCCACATATGAGGATTTATCTCAATATACACAAATAATTGCATAGATACAAGTGAGAAAAAGAGGATCCGCCCCACAATCCATCCAGTCACAAGGGCATCACG
Organism: Allobates femoralis; assembly: GCA_033576535.1. Lineage (NCBI taxonomy): Eukaryota > Metazoa > Chordata > Amphibia > Anura > Aromobatidae > Allobates > Allobates femoralis. The sequence goes on from JARQOC010000003.1 coordinate 563,374,864, forward strand.
CACATTCTCCGATCTTCCAGCCTCAGTTCAAGTCCAGAACAGGACACAAAATCATAAAGTGCTACATTACGATGTGAAATAACTGTAAAGAATAAAAAAACACACATCGTTAAAATCAATGAAACAAGAACTTATGTTGTTAATAAATGAATGACCGGCTCCTGAGACAGAGGTGTCAAGAGTACATTATACACAGAGAATGTCCACATCTTATGTACCTACAAAAATGCCCCAAATCCAAAGTTTTCATTTAGCCCATTTGGTGTGACACAATTTAATCTATAGATTCATTTACTTTCTATCCTTCCCAATAGTTTGCCCATGTTACCTCCTCTCTGTCCCATGTTAATCCTATCTATACCCACTGCCTTCAGTAAGCTGGAATTACTTTGGTGCTTAAGATAGAAATGCCTCGGGATGGTCTTCAAGACTGACGGGTCCTCTGCTGCTGCTCCTTTCTCTATATCCAGTACGTGCTCGCGTACCCGTACACGTAGTTCTCTTGTCGTCATTCCGACGTAGATTTTGCCACAGGGGCATTCAGCCATGTAAATGACCCCCTTAGTGCCACACGTAATATGGTGGCGGATGTCATATGTCCTGGTATTGTCACTGTTGTGGAAGGTCTTGCTCTTTTTTATGTTCGGACATGTAACACAGTTCAAGCAAGGATAGCATCCCCTCACATCCAACCACTCAGTTCCTTTAGGTTTCTCACGCACAAAGTGGCTCTTCACCAATATGTCCCTCAAGTCCTGTGATCGTCTAGCAGTAATGAGTGGTCTTTCTGGTATACACCATTTCAGGATCGGGTCACTCAAAAGAATATTCCAGTGCTCATTCACCACTTGTGTTAACTCCTTCCATTGCTTATTATATGACATAATCAAACGAGGGTGTTGTTCCAAATCACTCTCTTTCTTCCTCGTATTATGTAGGAGATCCACTCGCACCGTATATTAGAGATTCCACAGACGCGCTTAAAAGGTTGGAGGGCATACAGATGTCAGAAACAGCTCTTCTAGTAACGGCGGACGTGGAAGCACTTTATACTTCTATAAGGCACGAGGATGGTATAGCTGCGACACGGTGGTTCCTACAAGCAGGCCCGGCGTCGGCACCCGGCGCACCCGGGCAAGTGCCAGGGCCTGACTGCTTGGATGGGGCCCACCGGGCCCCTGAGGGCTAGGGTCACACTTGCATTGTGACCCTAGCCTGACGCAAGTATTGTCTGCTGCGGAGCGTTTAATGCTATGCGCTGCCAGCAACGGAGCCCATAGAAACCCGATGTTTACACTGACAACCAATGGTTGGCAAGGTAAACATCGGGTTTCTATGGGCTCCAGCGCATAGCATTAAAAGCTATGTGCTGCAGTCGAAAATACTTGCATCAGGCTAGGGTTACAATGCAAGTGTGACCCTAGCCTCAGGGGCCCCTGAGCACACTGACCCCAAGTTTATGTGTGGGGTCAGGAGGGATTTACAGTGTGAATGTAGCAGAGGTGAGTGTGTACTAGGTGTATGGCAATTTGGTGAAGTTTATGTGTGGGGTCAGGAGGGATTTACAGTGTGAATGTAGCAGAGGCGAGTGTGTACTAGGTGGATGGAACGGAGCCGAGTGTTTACTAGGTGTATGGAACGGAGCCGTGTGTGTACGAGGAGTACGGAGCGGAGCCGTGTGGGTACTAGGTGTACGGAGCGGAGCCGTGTGGGTACGAGGTGTACGGAGCGGAGCCGTGTGGATACGAGGTGTACGGAGCGGAGCCGCGTGGGTACGAGGTGTACGGAGCAGAGCCATGTGCGTAGGAGGTGTACGGAGCGGAGTCGCGTGCGTAAGAGGTGTACGGAGCGGAGCTGCATGCGTAGGAGGTGTACGGAGCATAGTCGCATGCGTAGGAGGTGTACGGAGCAGAGCCGCGTACGTAGGAGGTGTACGGAGCATAGCCGCGTGCGTAGGAGGTGTACGGAGCAGAGCCGCGTGCGTAGGAGGTGTACGGAGCAGAGCCGCGTGCGTAGGAGGTGTACGGAGCAGAGCCGCGTGCGTACGAGGTATGTGTACCAGTGGTAGCCCCCCGCGGATTCCGCTCCTATAGTCTCAGCCACCTTTGCCAGCAGCATTCTTCTCCATAGTCTCTTCTGCCTCTGTCTGCATTCTGCAGCTCAGAATGGAGGGGCACGATGTTGTCATGACTGTGCTAATATGTGCAAAGTGACCGGAGGAGACCGGAGCAGCGAGAGGAAAGAAGAGGAGAAAGAGAGATCCGGACGGCCAGACACTCCGCTTGGCTGCGGTATAAGACGACTTTTTAACCCCTAAAATTCTCCTCCCAAGTCGGGGGTCGTCTTATACGCCGGGTACAGGTTGAGGCTGAGGAAAAAAATGCCGGCATCGGCCCGCCGTGGATAATATAAGGCCTTCCTCCCCCCCTCCCTGAAAATGAGCTGTGGCAGGTGGCAGGCAAGAAGAAAAAAATGATACTCACCTGCCTCTGCCGTCCATGTCTTCCGAAGCTTCCCACTGCCACTGCCGCCGTGTACATAGCCGCCGGGCGCCATAGATGTACGATAATAAGCCATCAGCCAATCAGGAAGCTGCTGGTGTCTGATTGGCTGAGGCATTACCGTACATCTCCTGGACGGAGGTAACTGCGCCGCTCAGTGTGTATGTACGGTAATGCCAGGGCCAATCAGACGTCAGCAGCTGCCTGATTGGCTGATGGCTTATTATCGTACATCTACGGTGCCCGGCTTCGTACAGCGGCGGTGGCGGTGGTAAGCTCCAGCAGGGTCCGGTGGCACTGCAGTGGCACAGTGTGTCTGGCTGTGTGTATGTCTGACTGTGTGTGTGTGACTGTGTGTGTCTGACTGTGTGTGTGTGTCTGACTGTGTGTCTGTGACTGTGTGTGTCTGTGTCTGACTGTGTGTGTCTGTCTGACTGTGTGTCTGTGACTGTGTGTGTCTGACTGTGTGTGTATGTCTGTATCTGACTGTGTCTGACTGTGTGTGACTGTGTGTGTCTGTGTCTGACTGTGTGTGTGTGACTGTGTGTGTCTGTGTCTGTGTGTGTGACTGCAGAGGAATATTGGGGGTTGATGGAGGCTGTACTCCCCCACCACCACTGTAATACTATAATATATGGAGGACTACGGGGGTGCATTACACTATATGGAGCACAATGGGGTGCATTATATTATCTAGAGGACTATGGCGTGCATTACACTATATGGAGGACTACGGGGTGCATTACAATATATGGAAGACTTTGATGATGCATTATAATTTATGGAGACAATTATACTATATGGAAGCCATTATAATACTTAGAGGGCTCTGTGGGAGCATGATAATACTTGAAGGGGTATGAGGGAGCCTCTATACTTTATGCAGGGCTATTTTAGGGCTGTGTGGTGGCCATAATACAGTGTGAAGAGATGTAGGGGTCATTATTCTATATGTGGGTCCATTATACTGTGTGGGGGTCATAGTGGGAATCATACCGTAGAAGAGGGGGTAGTCTTATACGGCGAGTATATCCCAAACTCCATATTTTAAGTGGAAAAGTTGGGGGTCGTCTTATACGCCCAGTCTTCTTATACGCCGGAAAATACGGTAGCTGAAATATTGTATTAAATTTTGTTATGCACAGCACATTGCACTTTATAGCAACTCAAATTAAGTATTTTGCACTATGAATTATGTGATATATATACATGATAAGGCACCTATTTAGTGTATAGCAGCAGTGATAAGCACTATTTCACTTTAGATCCGCCTGCTAATGGTGATAAAGGATGTCATAGGTCACTTTCAGTTAGACAGAGTAAGGTTATCTCCGTTGCGAGCCTGGAGGTACCCAAAACAATACTCTGACCTCTTTTTGATCTTCCTTAATTGACGTTTATTTCTGTTTCCTCAGCAGATAACTGTATTGTCTTTTTGTTATAGCTGTAATTCATTTGCATTGTTATGCTTTTAAAAAGCTCTTTAACAAAGAAATTGTAATTTTAAAGATATTCCATAGTCCCTTTGGGGTCTTTTTTAATAGATTGTTTAGATACGGAATGCGTTTGGACTAATAAGGTTGTGATTTAAATCAGATGGCCGGTAGCGATCTGGCCAATCAGACGTCACAACCACGTGATCGCTAGCGGCCACCTGATTGGCCAGATTGCAAGGTCCTTGGTGTACTGCAAGGCCTGGTGATCGCAGGTATTCTGGGACGGTCCCGGTGCAGGCGCAGACAGGTGAGTATGTAATTTTATTATTTTACAACTTTTATTCACTTTTAGGGTACTTTCGCAGTGTACGAGTATCTATAGATACACTGCGAAAGTAATCGGACTACTCGCTACTCCCGAGTAATTATAAGATACTCGGAGAGTGGGGGCGTGCCCAGGATGCAGAGCTGGGCGGACGTGCCGAGTGAGAGCTCCCGCCAGCACCCAGCAATCACCGGCTTTAGCAGCAGTTCCAGATCGGGGCCGGTCTCCAAAATGGGCCCCAAGAAAAACAAAGCGGCACAGATGCCTCCGGTCCCGCCGCCGATCCAGAGGACGGTTCTGGAGGCCTTTAAAGCCCGGGAGACTGGCGCGCCCCGGGAGCCGGCGCCATCTTCCCTGCAGCACATGGAGGAGGGGGAGGACTTCACAGCCACGCAGGGAGAAGACGCGGTGGCTGCAGAGGTGAGAGGGAGACATAATACACCGGACAGGAGTGTGTTGAGGGATCCTGTGAGCCCCAACTCAGTGCCACCAGTTCTTTCTGGACACCCCTCCCCCCAGTACCATGGCAGATATGAGGCCCTTATGGTAGACGATCCCGGGCACATGTATGACCCTCAACCTCAGAGGGAGGACACCCTACGGCGGGGGCGCTCTAAGGGGGGCCAGCCTGGGACCCTGCAGGACCCTTACAGACCCACACCTCACCGTGGGGCTTCCCAGCACCCTCCGGATAATGGCTATGATAAGCCCTCAGGACAAGGGGGTGTTTCGAGGGGCTCTGCTCAGGTGACCCCGGGCAGTTGGGATGACCTCCTTTCCCTCATACCCTCCAAGGAGGACTTTAAGTCTTTAATCAATGAGGTCAAGGAGACGTGCAGAGCAGAAATTGCCACTGTGAGAAAAGACATCCATCATCTTTCAGGACGGATGGACTCTTTAGAGGAGGATCATGATGTCACCAGAACACATCTAGGAGACTTACATGATCTAGTCCTCTCTCAGCAACAGGCCATAGAAGCTTTTCAGAACCATCTAGAGGATCTTGATAATCGGGGACGCCGGTGTAACATCAGAGTCCGAGGGGTCCCGGAGTCGGATGATCAGGAGTCCCCTAGAGCTATCCTTCAGTCCATTTTTACTACTATTCTGGGAGATCCTGCCTTGCCGACGATTAAGATGGACAGAGCTCACCGGGCCCTCAAACCTAAAGGACTGTCCGGCCAACCAAGAGACATCATATGTTGCCTCCATGACTTTGAAATAAAAGAACAAATCATGGCGGCTGCAAGGAATAGTGGCCCCACACAATTCGCAGGAGGCGAGGTTCATCTATTCCCGGATCTGTCCCTAATTACACTACAAAAGAGGAGGCATCTTAAACCTCTCACCAAAATCCTCACTGAGCAAAGTATTACGTACAGATGGGGATATCCGTTTGCTCTTATTGCCCGCCGGAACGGCCGCACAGCCATCCTACGCACTCCAGCAGACTCAATGGCCTTTTGCAGAGAATTAGACATTCCGCTTATAGAACTGCCCCATTGGAATATCATTCTACCAGGCCTGCCTCCGCTCCCGGTGTGGTCTAAGAGTCTCCCCCAGAGGGCCACACGGAAGAGGGGTGGAGGTCGTGGTCTTCCCTCCTCCCGACGCCCTCGTTGATTTTCTCAATTCCAACTGGAGAGTACCTTCCTTTTGGCGAAGGAGGGGGGTTGTGCGTACCCCGCTCCTCATATACTCTGCTCTTGTTTTTTCCTATAACTCTGCTGGCTCCCATGGGCGCCGATCTTATGTTTAACTTGTAACTTTTGTGTTTATATGACTGCATACCCAACGCTGACTTTTTTAACTGCTGGGAACTTTCTTATGGAGGGCTCTGGGGCTGTTGGCCCCTCCCCCTTGTCTAAATGCCTAATGTAAGCGGGATCTCCTCCCCTCTCCCCGAGGCGTCTTCTTTTCGCCCAGAGAGGTAGTTCTTTTTTCCCGTCCAAGTTGAGACGGGGTGCCCGCTGGCATCTGCTGAACGGAGCACATCCCTCCCTTACTACTCTTGGATATCGACCTGGGCTGATTTCTCTCCCCATACTCTTTTGAGATGGGGGTCAGCCCTCCGTCGACTCCCAGCCGGACGATAGTCCGGGAATATTGTGTCCGCAAGGACTGGTTTTATTCATTTTTTCACTTCTGTTATTCTTTTGTATATGCTATCTTGTTCTCTATTGACTCCCCCCTTTCTCCCCCCGTCCTCGCCCATTCCCCTAGGACCAGGGAGGCACTTATCAACAGCTCGCCATACTCCTTATACTGTCACCCATGGTACGCTTAATAACACTCAACGTACGGGGTCTCAATTCGCCCCGCAAGCGTAAACTTACTTTACAAGAGCTAAAATCCCTTAAGGCAGACATAGCCTTTCTGCAGGAAACGCACTATGATGCTAGAGGCTCGTTCAGCTTCGCGAGTACGGCCTACCCGTCCAGTTACTCAGCTTTCTCTAAAAATAAGAGGGGGGGGTTGCCATCCTAATATCAGCCAGTTGTCCGGTTCACATCCATCGTACACATAGCGATCCGAACGGAAGATTCGTGGTTTTGGAGGCTCAGCTGGGAGCGCAGAGACTGATTTTAGCAAATATCTATGCCCCAAACTCGGGACAGGTTCCCTTCTTTAGGAGGATCTTCTCCCTTCTTCGTGATCTCCCTCCGGCTCCCATACTATTAGGTGGGGACTTCAATGCTCCCTTCTCATGCACACAAGACCGCCATTCGGTCAGGGGATTTCCCCCTTCTGAGGGCCTACAGAGGCTCTCTCTAGAATTTAGGCAGTTGATCAGGAGGGAGATCCTGTTTGACACATGGAGGGTGGATGATCCTGGAGAGGGATCCTTCTCTTACTACTCAGCCCCTCATCAGACGCACATAAGGATCGACTACTTCTTTGTAAGTAGCGCTCTGCTCCATATAATGGAAAGGTCTGAAATTGGGGCCATAACTTGGTCAGATCACTCCCCTGTGATTCTAGACCTCAAGGAGGTTCGGGCCCC
>JARQOC010000003.1:563401788-563436779 GCA_033576535.1 Allobates femoralis
TTGGTATGGTCATGGAGTGGGATGGAGGGGAGTGGGTGGTGTGGTGGGGTGGGCCAGGATTAGGGAGATGTCACCAGAGAGTAGGAGGAGCAGGGAGAGGGTTAAGAGGTGGGAGCAGGGGAGCTTGCGTGGTGGGCATGTACATCTAAAGATGGTGGGTTGAAAGTGGGGGAAATAGTTCGGAGGATAGGGTGAAGTGGGTTGGAAGGATGGAGAATGAGAGCAGAATTCCTTTGCTCTGTGGGGGATCGGTGGGGGTAGTAGGAAATAGAGAAAGATGGGAGTGAAGTTGAGGAGAAGCGGGAACATGGTGCAGGGAGAGGTGGGAGAGGTGGCTGGAGTCAGAGGTAGCCGGGGATCTGGTGTGGCAAGGGTGAGTTCAAGATGGTGGGTGATTAGCGCGTTTGAGGTGCGGCCAGGTGATGAGATGCAGTCCAAGGGAGGAGGTGCGGTTCAGGGGTGAGGTTCAGTTCGGTGAAGAGGTGATGCAGTTGAGGATGTTGCGGCCAGGACGAGTTGGCGCAGGTGAAGCAGCCGAGGATGAGGTGGCGCAGCCGTGGATGAGGTGATGCAGCCGGGTTGAAGTGAAGCAGCCGGGCTGGGGTGCAGCAGCCAGGGTGAGTTGATGTAGCCCAGGAGGAGATGATGCCGCCAGGGGGTGAGCTGAAGCAGGCGGGGGATGTGATGAAGCAGGCAGGGGATGAGATGAAGCAGGCAGGGGATGAGATGAAGCAGCCAGGGGATGAGATGAAGCAGCAAGGGGATGAGACAAAGCAGCCAGGGGATGAGACGAAGCAGCCAGGGGATGAGACGAAGCAGCCAGGGGTGAGATGATGCAGCCAGAGGCCGAGTTGATGCAGCCAGGGGATGGGATGATGCACCTGGGGGATGAGATGAAGCAGCCGGAGGATGAGATATATATACTAGCTGTACTACCCGGCAAGTATATGTTACCTCACACATACACATAATAGACAGCTCATGTGACTGACATCTGCCTTAATTCCCCTATGGCACATGTGTTGCACATTGGCTGTTTTTAATCAGATATTTAGTTTTGGGAATTAAAGATAGCACGCGTATGAGGCGTGTTCTGTGAGGCAATTTGTGCACATCTGTGTCTGTCTGATTGGTGTGTGTGTCCCTGGGGTGTGTGTGTGTGTGTCCCTGTGGAGTGAGTGCTTGTGTCCCTATAGGGTGTGTATGTGTGCGTGTCCCTGAGGGGGGGTCTGTGTGGTGTGTGTGTGTCTGTGTTGTGTGTGTCTCTTTGTGGTTGTGTGTGTGTGTGTCCCTGTGGGGTGAGTGCATGTGTCCCTATAGGGTGTGTATGTGTGTGTGTCCCTGTGGGGGGGGTCTGTGTGGTGTGCGTGTGTCTCTGTGTTGTGTGTGTCTATTTGTGGTGTGTGTTCGGGTGCGTGCTGAGTATCCAATGTTGGGGCTGCACCTTAGCGACTATACACTTGCTGTTACTCTTTGTGTGCGTGTGGTGTGTATACATGTCCCCGTGCGTGGTGAATATCCCATATTGGGGCTCCACCTTAGTGGCTATATGCTGGTATATGCTGTTAGTCTTTGGCGCTGTCATTAAGCCCCTCTCATTCACAACTGTCAACTGGTAACAGTCACTAGTTCCCTATTATGTAGATAGGGGCAAAATTGTTTGATGAATTGGAACGCGCGGGGTTAAAATTTTGCCTCACAACATAGCCTATGACGCTCTCGGGGTCCAGATGTGCGACTGTGCAAAATGTGGCTGTAGTTGCTACGGTGTAGATGCCAATCCCGCCTCCGGCAGGCGCCAATGAGCGGCGCCACTGATGTATGGTTATTCTGGGCACACCATTAATTGAATAAAGTGGAACCACATGTTTTGTGAGTGCAAAAAAAGTAGTTTTTTTCTTTTATTGATGCCACAAAGTATTCAGGCACTGTAAATAAACCGATGTTTCGGCCAATTATGGCCTTTATCAAGGTTTCTATTTACAAACAGAAATACAAGAAAGTATTAGTCTAAGTACATAAACTAAAAACACGTTACTTCCGGTGTCCGTCTTAACCAGAGTAATAGAACTTTAGCAGGGTCATGTGATGAAGTGGCAAGAAAAACATGGTGTCAAAATATGGTAAACATCAAGGCATCTTGAGTGATAATGGAGTGGGGTGAAGTGATGAAATCAAGTGATCTGGAATCTATATTTAAGGTGACCAATTCTCGCGCCATATGAGTAATTACAGTGCAGTGAAGTGAAGGAAAAGCAAGGCAAAAAAAAGAAAGAGAAGTTAACAGGGTAAACATAGAGATCAGAATTGTGTCTATACTGGCGGGGGTTCCCAGGAAACACTTTTGCACCTCCAATGTAATGGCACACTTTCTGATCCCTAGGGTGGAACAAAGTGGAATGAAATTCTAGCAAAAATTGACTACGTAATACAGACCGAGGAATGTAATAAGCTAGAAATCAGAGACTAAACAGGATTACTCTGTAGTCATAGGTACATATGTGTGACTGTCTTGGTCACCAATTTGGGGTCCACCCAAAGAAATAAGAGTGAAAGAAGTTGTAAAGTGTTATACAACAGAATAAAGAAGGTATCACTTGTAAAAGCACAAGAGTATTCCCCCAAGCAGGGTGTAGACAAGCAATAGCAAGATATGTGCAGTGAGAGTTAAGAGGTCTATACCGACTAATAAGGCATAGACATAAAGATGTTGGGCCCGGGTTTGGGCTAAATGATAGTGATACCTACTTATGGCAGGATCTATGTGCATAAAGCAGAGTCCACCTCTGCTAGGAAAGGGCGAGTAATGGCACAAGTAAATCTGTTAATATACATGAACATTATTTAGTGTAAAATATAGTAAATGACAATATAGGAGCAATTGGGTTACCTCAAAAGTCAAACGTGTAATTAAATACACTGAAAGAATGATCTGTAGAACAGATAAAAAGGAAAACAAGGGTGCTCATCAATAAAGCAACAACCTAGCATGAAAAAGGTGCTTAAAAAAGGTAAATACCTTAAGGTATTGGAGTCAAGGCTCAGAGATAAATGCAACCTTAAGTTAAGAGGTTAGGAGGAAAAAATAGGTAAGCGTCACATGGTGGTAAATACCGGGTGCCCAGGGAGCGAGGTGGTACCTGTTGTGGTGCTCTGGTTTGTCATCGGCAGTGTGCGGCGTCCGCAACACCGGCACTGGTATTTAGAGGACATGGGGCGTGTTTTCGTGACGCAGCTTCCGGTCGGTGGACCGCAAGGAAGTGCGGTTGGACCACAAGCTGCGCATGCGCACTGGGGATGGTGTGTATTGCGCATGCGCAGCTAGTTGTAGTGAAAGCGATCCTGGAAACAAGTGCTGTGGGTGTCAGGATCTCCGTTGTAGTGCGGCAAGAGTGCTCTTTGTTCTTAGTGCAGCGTAGCTGGTCCATAGAACAGTCAATAATGCATCTAGAATATATAGAACACCATAAATCGAAACAACAAAGTATTACATTACATAATATGATATGAACATCGTTATAAACGTTGGGGCAGTCTAAAAATAACATAAGATCTAGTGAGTAACTAAGGCTAGGGTCACATCGGCGTTTTTTGTTTAAAATCCTGATCCGGTTTTGAGCTTTAAAAAAGCTCAAAACCGGACCAGGAAAGGCTCCTGATAGAAGCCTATGCAAAACACCGGATGGCTTCACAAGCCATCCGGTGGCCGGATCCGGCACTGCTGCCTGCGTTTAAAATCATGCAGGCAGCAGTTTTCGCAGCGTTTCTGGGACCGCACTGCGGTCACCGGATGGCTCAGGATGTGTAATCCTGAGCCATCCGGTAACTGCCGAGGTTGCGGATCCCGGCTATTGGCGGGATCCGCAACCTTAATAAAGAGTTAAATTGTTGATCTCAATGACTTGTTAAGGTCTGTAGGGGGGCTTAGACCCCCTACAGACCGGCCGACCACTTAGACAGTGTTCTTGTACAATTTGTCAATGGGCACGGGCTCTTCGGAGCAAAGTGCCCTCCCCCCCCCCCCCGTATCACTATACAGGGTGCATACACCCCTGTATTACAATGATGCATTAATGATGTGTAGTCCAAAAAGGATTTGATTACTCGCAATGTAAGTTCATACTTACATGCTGTTGTAGGCAGAGTCCAGCGAAATCCATAGGCGGGGCTGTGTGCAGCAGCCTCCGCCCGCTTCATGTTGATGGCCGCCCCCTCTGGCCGTAATCCACTGTTGTGAGGGCGGATACGTCGTTAAAGGGGCGTGGCTAACTATGTGCCGAGGTTAGCCACGCCCCTTTAACGACGTATCCGCCCTCACAACAGTGGATTACGGCCAGAGGGGGCGGCCATCAACATGAAGCGGGCGGAGGCTGCTGCACACAGCCCCGCCTATGGATTTCGCTGGACTCTGCCTACAACAGCATGTAAGTATGAACTTACATTGCGAGTAATCAAATCCTTTTTGGACTACACATGATTAATGCATCATTGTAATACAGGGGTGTATGCACCCTGTATAGTGATACGGGGGGGGGGAGGGCACTTTGCTCCGAAGAGCCCGTGCCCATTGACAAATTGTACAAGAACACTGTCTAAGTGGTCGGCCGGTCTGTAGGGGGGTCTAAGCCCCCCTACAGACCTTAACAAGTCATTGAGATCAACAATTTAACTCTTTATTAAGGTTGCGGATCCCGCCAATAGCCGGGATCCGCAACCTCGGCAGTTACCGGATGGCTCAGGATTACACATCCTGAGCCATCCGGTGACCGCAGTGCGGGATTCAGCACACATTTTTGAAAAAAATGTGTGTGCCCGCCATTGCGTTCACCGCATCCGGATCCGGATGCGGTGAATGCAATTTAGGTTTTCAATGTGACCCTACCCTATCTTAGCCTATAAAAGGACAAAGAGAAAGAAAGGAGAAACAACCCAATCTGGTATTTTTATGGTTTTCATAACATAGTGGTCAAAATTTAATATTGGTACATCAATATGTTCAAAGTCATATGGCACTCTACAGGTGAAACTTGGTGAGGCAATATTTTTTTAAAAAATAATCGTGGATACAAATTTTTAAACAGGACTGTGATCTAAAGAAGACATCAAAGAGTTCATGTTATCACAAATTGATCACCAATCATTACAATATATAAAAAGATTACCATATACAGTAATATTATCTCAGCACAGGAGATGTGGTATGATCAGGCCATGTCCCTGTTTAGTCAGACACAGCCATTACACATTACATAGCAGGGACACATATATAAAATTATCTCAGCACAGGAGATGTGGTATGATCAGGCCATGTCCCTGGTCAGTCAGACACAGCCATTAGACAGTACATAGCAGGTGCACATATATAAGATTATCTCAGCACAGGAGATGTGGTATGATCAGACAATGTGCCTGTATGGTCAGACACATCCATTACACAGAACATAGCAGGAACATATCTATAAGATTATCTCAGCACAGGAGATGTGGTATGATCAGGCCATGTCCCTGTACGGTCAGACACATCCATTAGACAGTACATAACAGGAACATATCTATAAGAGTATCTCAGCACAGGAGATGTGGTATGATCAGACCATGTGCCTGTACGGTCAGACACATCCATTACACAATACATAGCAGGGACACATATATAAGATTATCTCTGCACAGGAGATGTGGCATGATCAGAACATGTCCCTGTATGGTCAGACTCCACCATTGCACAGTACATAGTATGGACACATATATAAGATTATCTCAGCACAGGAGATGTAGTATGATCAGCCCATGTCCCTGTACGGTCAGACACATCCATTACACAGTGCATAGCAGGGACACATATATAAAATTATCTCAGCACAGGAACATGTGTTTTTAATCATCCAATTGTGGAAATTATTATTATTTCAAGATCTATAGATTAAAATTAATGTTGTTTGTGGATCAATCCCTCTAATTGTACTTATGACTAATGATGGGACATAGTAATAGTAATTTGAACATATTTCTGCACATTTATTGTTATTAGCCTGAGTTACTTTTGAAAAACCAACAATGTAAATTATAATCCAGTTATGTTACATATGGTCAATAATCAGCTAGATTTCTTATAATAACAAACAAGGATAATAGAAAAGGTAAGAAGATTTAATAGCTGTAGTTCGAATAATATGGGAGTTTTTAGTGAGGGGCTATTTATCCCTTTGTGGAATCTAACATTACAATGTTAAGCATATTATTCCATGTACTATAAAGAGTAGCATGGCCAAGAAACTTTAAACCTGATCTGAAGACCAAGCAAACATCTAGGGCATGTTAATCGATAATCTCATGTAACACATACGCTTCCTTTATTACTTCAGATTTCTACACCTGTGCCTAAAACTGTTCCCACTCCTACTCCTTACCCTAATAGATACCTCTCAAGTTACCTCTCATTTTATTTTTGATCTTTTTCCATTCACCATATTATATGCGAAGAACAATTGGTCACGCTTTCTGTTTTTGTCTAAAGTAATCTTCTCAGTCCGTATTCATAAGAACATTAGTTTCTAACTTCTAAGGCTAAATTTACCTGGAGCATTCATAATAAATACTTACTTTGAATACAGATTTATACTATCCCTGTATATACGAGAAGATGGACTTTTGAGCTTCTATACTGTATGTGATGTCACACGTATCTGCGCCATCTATCTCAAGTTGCTAAACTGTGAATGTATCACAACCAGTGTATAGCTATATGCGCACGTTGAGTATCTCCTGCACCAAATCTGTGTTCCTGGCAGTAAAACGCACCAAAAACGCAATTCGTTTTTTACATGTTTACGTGCATTTTTCTGCATGCATTATTACAATAAAAGTAATCAACATACAGGAGAGAATGTGAGAAAGAGTCATCCTCCACATTAGTCCTGCTGGTGATAAGACATCATGGAAATAAATTTAACAAATCATGAGTTTTTAGAGTAAAAACGCACCCAAAAAAATGCACTGTGCGACAATACCAACATTTTTGGAAAGTTTTTCTTTACTTCCTTAAAGTTGGACTAAATGGGTGAAAAAACATTGCAGAAATTCACCAAGGATTGACATGATGCAGATTTTTTTCTGCACCATATCAGCAAGTAAAAAATAAGCAACACTCAGAATCCTCATTGACTTTGCTGGCTGCAGATTCCAAGCAGATTTGTCACAAAACTGCACCAAAGAAAAACGCAAAAAAAAACGCACTTTGTGCACATGGCCTATAAGTCAACAACTGGTCACTACTTATGAAACACTGTAAAAAGTGTCACTACTATGTAAAAATAGTTGAAAAAAGTTTCTAAGCTTAATTTTGTACCCCTTTTTTATTGAATTTAATCTTTATTAACAAGCATTAGTCCTTAAGTAACCACAGCCCAGTAAACACTTTATTGTACAATATTTCTTACATGGTATAAGGGTACAATGCACTATTCTATACATCAAAACTCCTATGCGACATTAAACACCCAAGCTGCAAATAAAATGACTAATGAATCAACGAATCAATGATAGGGTAAAGCAGTGAGAGAAGGAGGGGATATGGAGGGACACAGGGCGGCTGCGACTCTACCGGGTGGCAGTTTTGTCTCACCCTTAGTGAGGACCGGGGGTGCTGTCAGACTTTTTTTTTGGGGAAGGGGGGGGTGGTATCAGACTTTTTTTGGGTGGGATGCTGCTGACCGGTCACTCACTGTGTCACCCGCCGTGTCTGCTGCTGTATCACAGCGCCAGCCAAAAAGTGCCACCGGCCGGCCCATTTCTGTGGGGGCGGCCCTAGATGAGGGCTATACGACCAGCCCAGGGGGCACTTTCCCCCCTGCCACCTGGGCCAGTCCACCCCTGTGGAGGGAGCAATCACAGGTCAAAAGCTTTACTGAATGGCAACACAGATGGAAGGGGGAGAGGGGTTTAATCATCATCATTGGCATCATCATTTGGACTGTCCAAGACAGGGTAGTCTCTGAGCAGGCTGTAGCTTCGGTGAGCACTAAAAACTTCTTTTCCTCGTTCCCTTTCAAAATTTTTGTTGCTTAGCCTGTGCCAGACCTGGATAGATTTCCCTCCTCAAGATGATCCAGTTCCTGACGGCCCAACTAGTATCCTTTATAACAGTTCATAAGGTACCAAGCCTCCTAGTTTGCTCCAACAGCATAAACCCCAGGGAAGAGTCTGTAAAGCACTGAATGGTATGATAGCCTCACTCCAGGGATCGGGTTTTTCTGGTTGTCTTCCAGGGCAACTAACAGGCGCTGTGCAAAACAGCTATCGTTAAAGGCATGCAGTAATGTTTCCTTCACGAAAGGGCACCTTGGGCAGGACTGGGTCTTGCAAGGGTACAGGAGTTCATGAATAATCAGATGGGCAGAGCTCCCTGTATTGCCATCCATGACAAGAACTGGAATGCTCTCCACTTTGTCCCACTTTGTCCTTGGCTCTGATGATTTTGTGGATAGTCACAAATCATGGTTGATTCCTTCCAACTGGTGTTACACCACAAACTGAATAATATTTCAGTAGAAAGATGGCATCGTACAATTGTATGAGTAGGAGCTGTCCTACTTGACCAGGCCAAGTCACCTCCAAAAAATTAGCAGGAAAAAGCAAGACATGCACCTGTCTTCAGAACTTCTTTTGACTTTGCAGACTACAGCGAACATAGTCACAGTCAGAGGAAGGAGGATTGGGGTGCAGGAGGATAGGGATCTAAGGGAACACATTTCCCACCTTTGCAAAGCTCCTTGTACATTATGGTTTTCTTACTTTTGTCCAACTTGAATCCACAGACAAAGCAAAACACTGTTCTGCTGATCGCCTTGCACACAGTGCCAAGGATGGGGGTTGGGGATTTTTGCTTTGTGGGGAAATCTTACTGCTTGATGGTCTTTGTCAAACATCATACTGTCTCTTTTGTAGGGAGTGGGACATTATATTGCATGGGTGGCTGTGAGGTGAAATAATAGTACATATTTGAGGGAACATCATAATGTGTGCTTGGCTTTGTGGGAAGTTCATACCGTGTGGGGGGCTTTCTGGGAGCATCATACTGAGGAAAGGTCTATCTGGGAATTTCATACTATTTGAGAAGGCATCATACTGATTGAGGGGCTATGTGGGGACATTAAACTCTGTGGGGAGGCTTTAGGGCTGGGGTCCCCAACCAGTATCTTGGGAGCCTTATGTGGCTTGTTGGTCTATGATGTGGAGCTTGCGACTATAGTCCATTTATTAACCTCAAACATACGATGATTCCACAAAGCACACAATCCTTGCTCTGTTTCATCCAGAGGCTGCAGCGATGAAACAAGTGTCCTCTTGCTGCAGTCTCTGCAATCACACTGACTGCCTTGCGAGTGGTGATAATCACTCACTAAGTCACTGAGGGCTCCCCCCAGCAGTCAGTGAATCAGATCACCTCGTTGCCAGATTGCGGGAAATGGTGGCACAGCAGTCAACACAATGAACATGAGAGATACGCAGAGCACATTTTCTGCAGTATTTGCTATGCTTCAAAAGTAAATATTCACATGTTCACAGTATTATTTATTATTATATATCAGTATTTGAAGCCAAAATCTGGAGCGAGTGAAAATTGGAGAAGTGGTGATTGTTTCTATTATACTTTTCTTCTGACTGTTCCATTCTTGATTTTGCTTACAATACTGAGGTTAGGGATGGGCGAATCCTGAAATACTCGGAATCGCTGGACTCTAACGAGTCCGGGTCCGAGTCTCGGTACTCGTTGCGAGTACAGCGAGTCCGAATAGTAACCTGTACTTTTGAAGTGTATCTATACAGATACACTACAAAAGTACCCTAAAAGTTAATCTAAGGGGTTAAAAACAATAAACATTCATACTCACCTCCTGTGGGGCCTGTACCCTATGTACCGGGACCGGTACCGAAGACCTCCGGATGTCACAAGACCTCAGATCACGGGAGAAGATGGGCTGAAGGACCTGTGAGATTTCAGCCAATCAGCATGCGGCTAGCGGTCACATGGGTTTGTCACATGGCCGCACTGCCAGCCAATGAGCGATCTGGCCAATCTGATTGGCTGGCAGTGCGGCCACGTGACAAACCCATGTGACCGCTCTGCCGCATGCTGATTGCTGAAATCTCACAGGTCCTTCAGCCCATCTTCTCCCGGTGATCTGAGGTCTTGTGACGTCCGGAGGTCTTCGGTACCGGTCCGGTACATAAGGTACAGGCCCCACAGAAGGTGAGTATGAATGTTATTGTTTTTAACCCCTTAGATTACTTTTAGGAACTTTTAGTGTATCTGTATAGATACACTGCAAAAGTACAGGGACTCGCTACCCCCGAGTAATTCCTAAGGAAACTCGTCAAGTAGCGAGTCCCCGAGTCCGCTACTATTCGGGCGAGTCCGAATAGTAGCGAGTAGATTCGCCATTCCAACTGAGGTAAAAAACTGACCAAATACTGAACTTGTTCCTGAAAATTGAACATATCCTTTAAGGCCCAGTTACACACACAGATAATTGTGCAGAGATTGTTCACATATCTCTGGTTGCAGTGAAATCATGGACACATTGTTCCATTTTGTGGCCGTGTACAAATGTAACAATGTGTCCATGATTTCACTGCAACCAGAGATCTGTGAACAATCTCTGCACAATTATCTGTGTGTGTAACTGGACCTTTACTCTCATAATAAACAATTGTGTTTACTTTGTAAAAACTCTTAAAACATTATACTGGAATGAATGGCTATAACTAAACTACACTACATTCCATTTTCTTTAATTAAAACTCAAGTGCTACTGTGACAACCTTCTGTGAAGATAAGCATACACCTCAACTAGATAACGGCCAACAACAGCAAACTGACAACTCACACATTAAAACATTCTTGACTTCCTTGCCCTACAAAGAAGTACAGTCAATTACAAGTAAACCTTAGATCCTGGTTGGCCTAACCCTACAAAGAAGACAGTCAATACAAGTAATCTAGATCTGTTGCCTACCTACAAAGAAGTACATCAACTACAAGTAAACTTAGATCCTGGTTGGCCTAACCCTACAAAGAAGTACAGTATTACAAGTAATCTTAGATCCTGTTGCTACCTACAAAGAATAAGTCAATTAAAGTAATCTTAGCTGGTTGGCCTAACCCTACAAAGTCATCAATTACAAGTAATCGTAGATCCTCTTGCTACCACAAAAGTACACTCAATGACAAGTAAACCTTAGATCCTGGTTGGCTAGCGCTTTTGAAGTCAGTGCTATACTTTCCTCCTAACAGTTGTGTCCTAGTAGTAAAAAAAGAACAGCCCAGATGTTCTCAAAAAAATAATTGACTTCATTAGATGTTGGAGAGACTGCTCTTATGTAAACATGGCTGCAGCCTGTCAGCGGTCTGAATGCAAGTGATGAGTGATTGGCGAAAGATTAGAGGGTTAAACTTGAGACAAGTCAAAATGGTTCCATTTTTTTTAACTAATTTCAGTTTTACTTTCCTGTTTGTGCAATACTTTAGTCACAACCATTTGCAAATACTAAAAATAGTAACAACAGGGAAGATAAAACTTACATTTTAAATTACATATTTATGGTATATACAAACTGAGAGCTTACAATTTTTTTCTTTTACATAATTTTTTACTGTATAGGATCTACATTTCGATTTGTTACATATTGCCATTGTCATAAACTACAGGAAAAAAACACATAAAAGCTGAAGGTTTATTTATGTTGCTTTTAGCTTTTATGACTTTTTTTTCTGTAGATTTATGATTTAAGCTTGGATAACTCCCGCTCATCTTTATTCAGTGATTATTTACGTATCACTATTGGCATCATTTTGTATTTTTTTCAATGCATTTGCTTTACTCAGCTTCTTCTCTAGAACACTTCTAGTCAGTGCAGACAGGAAATACCGTATTTTTGGATTTTAAGATGCACTCTTATTTCCCCCAAATTGGGAGAAACGGGGGTGCGTCTTAAAATGCAATCTTAAAAAAAAATTACTGCGGAGGGCGCGGCAGTAGAGCAGGGGTGCGGAGGCAGGTTCTGGAGTGTGAGGGCACTGCTGCTGGACCGGAGCTGGGGGGATTAGAGGTGGCTGTGAGTGGTAGGTGCCGCCATGCAGACTTGAAGAAAGAAAACCGGGCACTGGGTCCTATCTTCGGGCAATTATTCCTGCATGTGTAACCCAGATATGATGGACTAAATAAATTATCCATATGCCTGCAACCCAGTGAGTGCCGCTCTTCTTTCTGACAGTATTGGTAGCGCTGCCATGTTCTTTGTGGTAGGCTGCTTCACTAACAGTGTTCAGCTGGTCGGTGGAGGTTGAGACGTCTACAAAATGACCACCGCTAATCCCCTGCGGCTCTGGTACTGCGGCTATTCCCTCACACTCCGAGACATGCCTCTGGCACCCCTGCCCTGCAACGGCGGCTCCCCCCTCAGTAAGCCATGGAGGTCCAGGGAAGAGATGGGGGCCATGAACAAAAGGTTTGGGGACCATATTTACAGGATGGGGGGTTATATTTATAGGATGGGATTATATATACAGTATGGGGGCCATGAACAAAAGGTTGGGGGACCATATATACAGAATGGGGGGCCATATATAAAGGATGGTGTCATATATACAAAATGGGGCCATGAACAAAAGGTTGGGGACCATATATAAAGGATGAGGGGATATATACAGTATGGGAGATATACATACAGAATGGAGGGGCTCATATATACAGGATGGGGACATATATACATGATGGGGGCATATATACAGGATGAGGGGATATACACAGGATGGGGGACATATATACAGGATTGAGGACACATACAGGATGTGGGGCATATATATACAGGATGGGGGACAAATATATAGTATGGGGGGACATATATGTGCCCCATCCTGTTTTTATGTCCCCCATCCTGGTATATATGTCAGGATGGGGGGACATATATGCCTGGATGGGGGCATATATGAAGGATGCGGCGCCATGAATGCAGGATGGGGACTTGTATACTAGGATGAAGGACATATATGTAATGATGAGGGATATATACCAGGATGGGGGCATATATACAGGACGGGGATATGTGTACCAGGATGAGGGACATGTATACCAGGATAAAGGACATGTATGCCAGGATGAGGGATATACCAGGATGGGGGCATATATACCAGGATGGAGGACATATATACATGCTGATTGTAAGATAGACACTGGGATTATAAAACGGACCCCATTTGACATTAAAAATTATTATTTTTCTCTTTTCCTTAACCAAATTTGAGGGTGTGTCTTATAATCTAGTGCGTCTTATTAAGCAAAAAATACGGTAACTCTGAATTGTGAAAACGTCTCCTTTTGAAGCATTCCAGGAACCAGGGAGCCAGACACCCTTCTTTTGGTAACTTATTAGTGCATTGAAATAACAATGTTTTGGCCATGCAGGGCCTTTATCAAGACATTGAAATAGAGAGATATTCATATCTTTATTTTTCTATAGTTTGATAAAGGCCCTGCATAGCCAGATCATTGTAGTTTGGAAGTTTCCACCAAGCGTGCATGGACAAGGAACTCATGCATTGCAAGAAAAAGTAACTTCAAAGAATTGTCAGACCATTTAGTATTGCTGGGTCAACTTCAGTCTGAGAAACATCTAAAGAATGTATGCTTTTTTATATTTTTAAATGAAAAGTAATATACTCACAAGAGCAGAACTAATTACAAATACAAAATGGATATCAGGGCCGTGTCTGAAGGGGTGGGATGGGGGTATTTTGCCATGTTAGGCTGGGGTCACACATAGAAATCTGTTTTTGGAAGTGATTTCCATGGCCAATCCGGTTTTTTTTTTTGGGTGCTTTTTGAGCCTCCTACTCCCCTGAACGTTTTTGGACTTAGTCATTGTTTGACCAAAATTCTCAAAAAAACGGATCCGTTTTTGGCTCAAAAATGGACCTACCAATGTTTTTAAGTGCAAAAAAAAACGGACAGGGTGTTTATTACATCCAATCCGTTTTTCTATCAGTTTTTGGACTTAGAAAAAAAAATGCTAAAAATGAAGCCAAAAACGGACCAAGGGCTTATGTGTGACCCTAGCCTTAGACAGTTAAGTCTCGAATGAATTGATATGGGACTCCAAGAGAGCAAAAGAAGATGGGTCTCCTATTTATCTGAGGCTTACATAGCTGGACGATTGCAAGAATTTTTGTGAGGTAAAGAATCATCCTTCCTGGAAGAATTAATTCTACAATAAAAGTGGCATCTATTCTTGACTCTTGCCATCTAAGCCGAGGTATATTTAAGCGATTCCCTAGTTGCTATGCATTAAAAGAAAGTTTGATTATGTGTAGGGGGAAAGGTTTCCTTTACATTTACACCTATATGAGGGAATTAAAATTTGTTGGAGTTTAAAAAAAAGTCTGGATTATATATATATATTTACCCACTAAGAGCAGATCTAGTTGCAATGGCAGAATGAGTATCAAGGCCATGTCTACAAGTGCAGGACAATATATTTTGGCATCCCAGACAATTAAGAAAAATATAAACTTTCTCCCTCACATAATCAATAAATAAATTCCACAGTGTCCTTTTTCCACATCTGGTTGTAAGGCTCATGTCATATGTTTTCATTGTCATAGAAGCCTATAAAGTGCCATTTGTCAAAATATGCAAATTGTCACTTCAGTGAGAAAGTAGACAAACTTTAGTGCCACCTAATAAAGGTAGCAATCCTAAAAGTCATAATCGACTATTTAACAATCCTTTTAATATGACTTAAGGCCCCATTACACAGTACGATATCGTGAACGATATCGCTCAAATGTCACGGGTTTGGAGTAGTTCAAACAACATTGTTAGGACGACATTGCGTGTGACACCATGATATGACTACGATAAATCGTTGGATCGTTGATCGCAGATTTGAAAACATGCTCTCAAATCAAACGATCCTCGATCAGCCAACCTGCTGCATTGTTCTGTATGACACCGCGATAACGATATCGTTAACGACTTCGCGTATTCACATCAGTGAACAAGTATCGTTCGCTGGGTTGTGCGAACAATAGCTGCTCGCCACATCGTTGGTGCGTCATCCACAATATCTCACATCTCACCAATGATGTCAAAAAGATGTCCTAACGACCGCACGCCCATGAGATCATTGGTGATATCTTAACGACATTGAAGCGTGTAACGGTTAGGATTTGTGCCAGATCCAAATCCCAAATCTGTCAAAATATACGTTTTAAAAAATTCCCACAATATTCTTCTTTCAGACGCAGTGTCAAAGCAACTCAACAACTCAGCACACGCTTCTACATAAGCCATAGAGCTGCTCACCATTATTGGCACCAATTTATTTTATTCATAGACTGTACATTATCTTCAGAAATAAATGGATATGTACCAAAGTTATATTCTCAGGATTTTTTAATTAGTGCTTAATTGATTATAGGGACCTAGCGATACCTCCTCCTTTTTTTTTAATAAATTATCTCCACTTCTGTTTCAATTTTACCTGTATAATGCCAGGATATTTATTGTTGTATCAATTTAAAACATTAAAAGTGTAAAAATATTAAATTCGTATAAAACCAAGATAAAAACAATTATATCAAACAATGAATGGTATTATGTGTATGTGCTGCATTGCATTAACGGTTATTTTGACTCTGATTCACAGGTTGCTTCTAATAGCTTGTACCAGTCTCCAGATTCTGTCTGCGGTGTCTATTGGAAAGGAGGATAAAGGCTTATCTAACCAGTGAATGCAGGAGGTTAATGAGTATAGTAACACGACTATTTATGCCACACAATATTTACCTTATTTTGTATGTTGTGTTTTTAGTTAAAGGCGTGTCTCTCCTATTTGTTGTTATGCTGGTTTCACACTGCGTATTTTTACCTGTCCGTGGGATCATACATTTTGTAGGACCCCACAGACAGGAATGGATCCGATTTGGCCCCTATGTTATCCTATGGGCCACGGATCACATCGGATTTGGCCTTATTGCCATCCGATTTTTATAGGAACCAATTCGTCTGATTTTTTGCTGTACCCAAAATCGGAGACTGCTCCGATTTTGGGCACAGCAGATCAAATTGGACCGAATCAGATCGGACATGATCCGTGGCCCATAACATGGGGGCCTATGAAGTACAGGTCAGAGAAAACATCGGATAGTTTCTCGGACCCGATTTTAGTGTACTGAGCATGCTCAGTACATTAAAATCACTCCTAACCATCTAATGTCACTTCTGCAATGTATATATACATTGCGGAAGTGAAATTTAAGTGAAAGCAGGGGTTAAAAATAAAAAAAATTGATTCTCACCTGTCCTGCGATTCACCGCCGTCGGCATCTCCGGATGTACAGGACCTGGCATGACATCATACTCACATGACCGATTACCGCAGTAACCGGTCATGTGACCGATGACACTGAGCGGGTAGCACCGCCCAGCCAGGTCCATTCAGCATCCGGAGCTAGATGCCGCACATCGGGGGATCGCAGGACAGATGAGGATCAATTTTTTTTTTTAACCCCTGATAATCACAGAAATAGGTCACTCCCTGTGGTGTCCATTCCTGTCCGTGGGATCCTACAAAAGGTAGGATCCCATGGACAGGAAAAAATACGCAATGTGAAACCAGCCTTAGTCTAAGGTACCGTCACACTTGACGAGGCTCCAGCGATGCCGACAACAATACAACCTGGACGGATCGCTGGTGTGTCGCTATGTGGTCGCTGGTGAGATGTCAAACAGTTAGATCTCACCAGCGAAGCAGTAACGATACGGCGGTCGTTGGGAACCTGTCACTCTCAGGCGTAGTGTTGAGATCGTTGGTCGCTGTCCCTGTCAAACACAGTGTTGTACGCAGCCCAGCAGGAGTGCGATGACCAAAAAATGGTCCAGATCAGCGATCTCTCAGCGGGGGCTTGATCGCTGCTACGTGTCAAATGTAGCAAGAACACTGTTTAGGTCGCTGTTGCGTCACAAAACTTGTGACTCAGCAGCAATCTCGCTTGCGATCTTGCTTAGTGTGACAGGGGCTTTAATGCCTGTTCAGATGAGATGTTGGATGTCTGCTTACATTGAATCAACAATTTATTACTTCAACATATATTTACACTGGTCTTGATATTTTTTGGTAACTAAACAAGCTGGTTTATAAAAGCATGTTTAATTTCCTTCAATGTGTGGTGTTTTGTACGATTTATACTTTAGCAATGTTGTCCTTCTCTCTATATAATATAACTAGATGAATCGGGTAGTCTAGAATCCATATATAGTTTATTTAGTAATAGTTAGGGGAGTGCGGTGAAATTAATTGTGTGTATAGAGGTGGCTCAGTGGTTAGCACTGCGCGGTGGCTCAGTGGGTAGCACTGCGCGGTGGCTCAGTGGTTAGCACTGCGCGGTGGCTCAGTGGTTAGCAGTGAGTGCGCTGGCTCAGTGGTTAGCAGTGAGTGCGCTGGCTCAGTGGTTAGCAGTGAGTGCGCTGGCTCAGTGGTTAGCAGTGAGTGCGCTGGCTCAGTGGTTAGCAGTGAGTGCGCTGGCTCAGTGGTTAGCAGTGAGTGCGCTGGCTCAGTGGTTAGCAGTGAGTGCGGTGGCTCAGTGGTTAGCAGTGAGTGCGCTGGCTCAGTGGTTAGCAGTGAGTGCGGTGGCTCAGTGGTTAGCAGTGAGTGGGGTGGCTCAGTGGTTAGCAGTGAGTGCGGTGAGATTGGTCAGCGCAGCGGTGTGGGCAGAGTGGTCAGTGCAGCGCCGTGGGCAGAGTGGTCAGTGCAGCGCCGTGGGCAGAGTGGTCAGTGCAGCGCCGTGGGCAGAGTGGTCAGTGCAGCGCCGTGGGCAGAGTGGTCAGTGCAGCGCCGTGGGCAGAGTGGTCAGTGCAGCGCCGTGGGCAGAGTGGTCAGTGCAGTGCCGTGGGCAGAGTGGTCAGTGCAGCGCAGTGGGCAGAGTGGTCAGCGCAGCGCCGTGGGCAGAGTGGTCAGCGCAGCGCCGTGGGCAGAGTGGTAAGCACACACATACACTCTGCTATACTTACCACCGACCCTGCGTCTTCCCCGCCGCCTGGATCCTGAGTCGACATGTCGCCGCCCCCGGACGACTGGATCCAATATGTTGTCCGGGTAGTTTTTCAAGACATCTTGGACGCTATATTGGATCCAGTAGTTTGGGGGCAGCGACATGTCGACTGAGGATCCAGGCAGCGGACGCAGGGCCGGTGGTAAGTATAGCGGAGTGTGTGTGTATGTGTGTGTGTGTACAAAGTTGAGGGAAGTGTGGACAAAGTGACAGAAGTGCGTACATACACACATATACACACATAGTGTACATTGCATATGGAGGGGTGAGGAGAGCGGAGGCTGGAGGGCAGAGGACAGGGAGAGGAGAGCGGAGGCTGGAGGGCAGAGGAGGGGAGGCTGGAGGCAGAGGACAGGGAGAGAGAACGGAGGTGAGGCAGAGGACAGGAGAAGTGAGTGGAGGCTGGAGGGCGGAGGAGAGGAGGGAGAGCGAAGGTGGAGGGAGAGGAGAGGGAGAGGAGAGCGGAAGGTGGGGTAGAGGAGAGGAGAGGAGAGCGGAAGCTGAGGCAGAGGACGGGAGGAGAGCGGAGGCTGTAGGGCAAAGGAGAGCAGAGCTGAGGGAGAGGACAGGGAGAGGAGAGCGGAGGTGGAGGGCAGAGAAGAGCGGAGGCTGGAGGGTGGAGGCTGAGGGCAGAGGACAGGGAGAGGAGAGTGGAGGCTGGAGGGCAGAGGAGAGCAGAGGCTGGAGGGCAGAGGACAGGGAGAGGAAGGGAGGCTGGAGGGCAGAGGAGGGGGATGATGGAGGGCAGAGGACAGGAAGAGGAGGCAGAGGCTGGAGGGCAGAGGACAGGGAGAGGAGAGCGGAGGCTGTAGGGCAAGGAGAGCAGAGGCTGGAGAGCAGAGGACAGGGAGAGGAGAGCGGAGGCTGGAGGCAGAGAAGAGCGGAGGCTGGAGGTGGAGGCTGGAGGGCAGAGGACAGGGAGAGGAGAGTGAGGCTGGAGGGCAAGGAGAGCAGAGGCTGGAGGGCAGAGGACAGGGAGAGGAGAGCGGAGGCTGGAGGCAAGGAGGCGGATGTGGAGGGCAGAGGACAGGAAGAGGAGAGCGAGGCTGGAGGGCAGAGGACAGAGAGGGCAGAGGCGGAGGCAGAGGACAGGGAGAGGAGACGAGGCTGGAGGGCAGAGGACAGGAGAGAGAGCGAAGGCTGGAGGCAGAGGAGGGAGAGGGAGCGGAGCTGGAGGGCAGAAGGACAGGGAGTGAGGCAGAGCGGAGGCTGGAGGGCAGAGCGAGTGAGCAGAGACGGAGGAGGAGGCTGGAGGGCAGAGGAGAGCGGAGGCTGGAGGGCAGAGGGACAGTGAGGCAGGCAGGAGAGCGAGCTGGAGGCAGAGGCGAGAGGCGGAGGCTGGAGGACAGAGCGAGGTGAGAGGACGAGGGAGGAAGAGGGAGTGGGGAGGCTGGAGGGCAGAGGACAGGGAGAGAGGGGAGGAGGAGCGGGAGAGGCTGGAGGAGGGAGAGCGAGCTGGAGGGCAGAGCAGGAGGAGGCGAGGGAGGGGCGAGGAGGCTGGAGGCAGAGGCAGGGAGGAGGCAGGGAGGGCAGAGGAGGGAAGGCTGGAGGAGTGGCAGAGGACAGGAGGAGAGGAGCTGGAGGCAGGAGGAGGGAGGCTGGAGGGCAGAGGAAGGGAGAGGAGGAGAGGGACGGAGGCAGAGAGGCGAGGGACAGAGGAGAGGAGGTGGAGGGCAGAGAGGAGGGAGAGGAGGCTGGAGGGCAGAGGCAGGGAGAGCGAGAGGAGGAGGCTGGAGGGCAGAGGACAGGGAGAGGAGAGAGTGAGGCGGGAGAGGCAGGAGAGGACAGGGAGAGGAGGAGCGGAGGCTGGAGGGCAGAGGACAGGGAGAGCAGAGCGGAGGCGAGGTGGAGGCATGAGGGCAGGGCAGAGGAGAGGGAGGCAGGAGGGCAGAGGAGGCAGGAGGAGAGGCAGGCGGAGGCTGGAGGGCAGAGGAGGCAGGGAGGAGAGGGCGAGGCTGGAGGGCAGAGGCCAGGGCAGAGGAGGCTGGAGGGCAGAGGCCAGGGCAGAGGAGGCTGGAGGGCAGAGGCCAGGGCAGAGGAGCTGGAGGGCAGAGGAGGCTGGAGGCAGAGGGCGGGCAGAGGAGGCTGAGGGCAGAGGCGGGCAGAGGAGGCGGAGGGCAGAGGCCAGGGCAGAGGAGGCTGGAGGGCAGAGGCAGGCAGAGGAGTGGAGGGCAGAGGCCAGGGCAGAGGAGGCGGTGGGGGCAGAGGCCAGGGCAGAGGAGGCAGAGAGGCAGAGGGCTGAGGGCAGAAGGCAGAGGAGGCTGGAGGGCAGAGGCCAGGGCAGAGGAGGCTGGAGGGCAGAGGCCAGGGCAGAGGAGGCTGGAGGGCAGAGGCCAGGGCAGAGGAGGCTGGAGGGCAGAGGCAGGGCAGAGGAGGCTGGAGGGCAGAGGCCAGGGCAGAGGATGAGGCAGAGGCCAGGGCAGAGGAGGCTGGAGGGCAGAGGCAGGGCAGAGAGGCTGGGGGCAGAGGCCAGGGCAGAGGAGGCTGAGGGCAGAGGGCAGAGGAGGCAGAGGAGGTGGAGGGCAGAGGCCAGGGCAGAGGAGGCTGGAGGGCAGAGGCCAGGGCAGAGGAGGCTGGAGGGCAGAGGCCAGGGCAGAGGAGGCGGAGGGCAGAGGCAGGGAGCAGAGGAGGCTGGAGGGCAGAGGCCAGGCAGGCAGGAGGAGGCTGGAGGTGCAGAGGAGAGGCTGAGGAGGGAGGCGAGGGCAGAGGCAGAGAGGAGGCTGGAGGGCAGAGGCCAGGGCAGAGGAGGCTGGAGGGCAGAGGCCAGGGCAGAGGAGGCTGTAGGGCAGAGGCCAGGGCAGAGGAGGCTGTAGGGCAGAGGCCAGGGCAGAGGAGGCTGGAGGGCAGAGGCCAGGGCAGAGGAGGCTGAGGGCAGAGGCCAGGGCAGAGGAGGCTGGAGGGCAGAGGCCAGGGCAGAGGAGGCTGGAGGGCAGAGGCAGGGCAGAGGAGGCTGGAGGGCAGAGGCCAGGGCAGAGGAGGCTGGAGGGCAGAGGAGGCTGGAGGCAGAGGCCAGGGCAGAGGAGGCTGGAGGGCAGAGGCCAGGGCAGAGGAGGCTGGAGGCAGAGGCCAGGGCAGAGGAGCTGAGGGCAGAGGCCAGGGCAGAGGAGGCTGGAGGGCAGAGGCCAGGGCAGAGGAGGCTGGAGGGCAGAGGAGGCTGGAGGGCAGAGGCCAGGGCAGAGGAGGCTGGAGGGCAGAGGCCAGGGCAGAGGAGGCTGGAGGGCAGAGGCCAGGGCAGAGGAGGCTGTAGGGCAGAGGCCAGGGCAGAGGAGGCTGTAGGGCAGAGGCCTGGGCAGAGGAGGCTGGAGGGCAGAGGCCAGGGCAGAGGAGGCTGGAGGGCAGAGGCCAGGGCAGAGGAGGCTGGAGGGCAGAGGAGGCTAGAGGGCAGAGGCAGCTGGATCCGGTAGGGCAGAGGCTGCTGGAGCCGGCAGGGCAGACTCACCGCGGGCCGGCCATCAGGTGTACTGTAGCAGGAGAGGAGGGGCGGGCAGAGCTGCAGGAGAGGAAGTCCCGCCCTCCCTCCTCTGTAGGCAGACAGCAGGGAGCACGGGTATCCCCAGGGTGTGTGTGGGCCCCCGAGGTGGCGGGCAATGGGCCCCCCCTGCCCCCCGGTATGTAGCTACTGTCTGGAGGGCAGAGGGTGGAGGGGAGTGGCTGGAGGGCACACGGAACTTCCGAGATCGGAACGTTCCGTGTGCCGGTGCCTGTAGCCGGGGGCAGCCCGGCTACAGTGCACTGGATGAGCCTGGGCGAAGACCATCACGGAAGTGGGCGTGGCCTTTTCCGGAAGTGGCCTTCGGGTTTTATATATAAGATACATATAATAAATGTACAGGGTGGGCCATTTATATGGATGAACCTAAATAAAATGGAAATGGTTGATGATATCAACTTCCTGTGTGTGGCACATTAGTATATGAGAGAGGGGAAACTTTTCCAGATGGGTGGTGAGCATGGTGGCCATTTTGAAGTCGGCCATTTTGGATCCAACTTTATTTTTTTCAATGTCGAGAGGGTCATGTGACACATCAAACATATTGAGAATATCATAAGAAAAACAATGGTGTGCTTGACTTTAACGTAACTTTATTCTTTCATTAGTTATTTACAAGTGTATGATCAGTTATAAAATGTGTTCAAAGTGCTGCCCATTATGTTGGATTGTCAATGCAACCCTCTTCTCCCACTCTTGACACACTGATAGCAACACCACAGAAGAAATGTTAGCACAGGCTTCCAGTATCCATTGTTTCAGATGCTGCACATCTCGTATCTTCACAGGATAGACAATTGCCTTCAGATGAATGAGCAGGCAAACGTTTTTGTGAACGGTGAAGTTAACAAACAAAACCACCGCTATTGGTCTGACAATAACCCACAGTGGATAGATCCCTCCGAGACTGTTGGAACACAAAAATTGCTAGTATGGTGTGGCATATGGGGTACAACCGTGGTGACCAATCAGAGACTTGACGCGCGGTCAGCACCAACCAATCATAGGTGCAGAGCGCGCCAAGGCACCATATTTCAAATACACTGTGCTCAGGCTATTTGAAATATGGCACCATGGCGCACGCCGCTATTCTGATTCGTCGCCGCGTTCAGCGCTGACCAATCAGAGGTGCGGAATTCAAACCGTGCGCTGCTCCTCTGATTGGCTGCCGCGTTCATCAGCAACCAATCAGAATAGCGGCGTGCACCATGGCGCCATATTTCAAATACACTGTACCCCTGCTTTCACTTAAATTTCAGCAGCAACCAATCAGAATAGTGGTGCGCGCCATGGCACCATATTTAAAATTCGCTGATGGACAGGGGGATGCAGTGCATATTTCATTGCACTAATGACCGGCCGCTCATATTACAGCCTCCCCCCGCCTGCTCCAGCCCCCGGACACCGCCCCCCCACACTCAGCCGTATACTGACTCGAGTATAAGCACAATTTTTTGTGCTGAAAAACTCGCCTTATACTCGAGTATATACGGTAAGCATTTAAAGGATATCTTACCCATATTTATTATGGACTTTAGTGGCAGATGCTACGTAAACAATATTTAAATAAAGAGACTTGTGGTGGTGATCCCCATGCCCTTAGGCTTTCCATGCAGTATGTACAGGTGCTAAGTCACTTTTCAAAGTTTACAAGGTAACACTATAAAAATATGAAATAGTGTTCAACAACAAAACAGAACACTGTTTCAGTTTTAAGAAGGCTTGTTTAAAAATCAAACAATTTTGTCATCCCAACAGTAATTATTATTATTATTATTTATTTATATAGCGCCATTAGGTTCCAGTAATGACTGAAAAAGCAATGAATAGCTAAAGAATTGCAAAAAAATATAGATAGGATAAGATTTCATTGTAGATTACAGAGAACTGTACTCATTTTTGTATAAGAGACCTTAACTGAGGTTCAGCTGAAAACAAAAGTTGCATCCCTGTACATTAGCAAAACAAAAAATAGCTGTACTATTTTCTTTAGAAACATGATTTACATTAAAAAGAATTTAGTGAAAAATATTTACAAATATCCAAAAATAATTATATTTTTAGCTTCTTTGCACTAAAACTAGGATATTTAGTGATTCAAGGAAATGCCCATTTCATGCCTATTGCATTGGTGGCACTAGAGTTTGTCTACTTCCTCACTGAATTATCTAGAAAAATGTTACCAACTTCTAAGTATAGAAACATAGCTTTATTAACAATTAATAAAAGGTCAAAAAATCCACAAACAACACACTAACACATAGACATAAAAAACCGAATCAAAAAGGTGTAACGCAAAGGAAGGAGGGCAGGAAAAATCCTTCCTACTAACCCTTAATTCTTGTTTGCCTAACTACCATTGGAGGATTTAACACCCTAATTTTTTCGGTGCCCCCAAACCTCAGCGGCAGACCATCTTCTTACCCTATTTGCCAATCTGGGAAAAAAATGGGGAGATAAGAAGAGGGGGAAGAAATTAGATGTCCTGATGTCCACTTAACTCCAATGTCGTTTGTGGTCTCACAGGATGCGTCACAACCCTCAATTGATTGTCGGCTTAGATAATGATGGTAATTCTCCGCACTTTACGCGTTTCGTCCAGACCAATTGCGTTGGACTCATCAGAAGATGGAGAATTGGATAGTATCTTGCCTAAGAGGATCAAGAAAAACAAAAGTGAAGATACAACAATAAACCCATCCTTATTTATTTAGAAAAAGTATGGAAAAATCATATCAACAAGAAAATAGACATATCAAAAGAAATTTCATCTTAAAGGTAGTTTAGTGAATCTTTTTCTTAACATTTATTAGAGTGACACCTTGGTGACATTCCAGGCTGTGTGACACAAACGTTTAATACCTCATAGTCCTTTTGAAGGTGAAGATAACCTTTCTCACGGGTACACCATCGCAACAAATACGATCAAAAATGGGTATAAGTGCTCTTTGGAAAAGGATTCAGGTATCTCTAAATCATGAACGAAAAGATGGTATAACAAGAAATGTTAAAGTGAAAAATCTCAGCGAAAAAAGGAAAAAAAAAGAGAAGGAGAGGGAGAGAGAGGGAGAGAGAGGGAGAGAAAGAACGAGAGAAAGCAAGAGAGAGGGAGAGAGAAGGAGAAGGAGGGAAAGAGAGGGAGAGAAACAGGGAGAGAGAGGGAGAAACAGGGAGAGAGAGGGAAAGAGGAAAAGAGAAGGAAAGAGAAGGAGGGAGAGGGAGAGAGAGAGAGAAAGGGAGAGAGAGAGAAGAAAGAGGGGGAGAGAGAGAGGAGAGAGAGAGGGAGAGAGAGGATTGGGGGGAAAGAGAGAGAGAAAGAGAGGGAGGGAAAGGGAAGGAAAGCGAGGGGGGAGAGAGGGAGAAGAGAGAGAGAGGAAGGGGGAGAAAGGAAGAGAGAAGAAGAAAGAGAAATAGAGAGGAAAAGAGAGTAAGAGAGAGGGAGAGAGAGGGAAAAAGAGGGAAAGAAAGGGAGAGAAGGAAAAGGGGGAAAGAGAGCGGGAAAAAAAGGGGGGGAGAGAAAAAGAGAAAGGAAGAAAAGGAAAGAAAGGGAGAAAGGGAGAAGGCGAGAGAGAGGAAAGAGGGAAAGGGGGGAAGAGGGAAAAAAAGGGGGAGAGGGAAAAGGAAAAATGGAAGAGGGGGAGGGGGGGAAGAAGAGGAAAAGAGGGAGGGAAGGAATGGGAGAGAAAAAATCTAAACTTCAGATAATTAAACATGAGATTTATGGAAAAAGATTAAAAATGATTGCCAAAGATCCCTCACAAAAGACAAAAAGTACAAAGTAACATAATTAGCAATCCCCTAAAGTATGATAGAAGATTAAACACCCAC
The DNA here is from genome assembly GCA_033576535.1 of Allobates femoralis. NCBI lineage: Eukaryota > Metazoa > Chordata > Amphibia > Anura > Aromobatidae > Allobates > Allobates femoralis. The sequence continues at coordinate 563,427,216 of JARQOC010000003.1, forward strand.
AATTATATTTAGTAATCAAGAACCTCCCAGTCAAATTATCCACAAAAGGACAAAGCTAGCAGCAAACAATGGCTATCATCCCTTATCCTAATCACTATGCTACAATCCATAAAGATAGGAAAGAAGAAGGGGAGCTTATCCAATACCTCCAATTCACAGATTATGAGGGCGCACACTCCTGCAGCTAAGGAGATCCTTTTATAGCTGCACACAAACACTGACCGACATGTGTGTCGGATCAGCGTTAACCCGGTGACGTCACAGTGCGACGTCGACCGGAAATGACGTGTGCGTTCCACCAGGAGCCCAAACACACAGTACGCATGGCCGAAAGGTGAATTTCACAAAGGGAAATTCTGGCACAATGCGCATGCGCAAAGCGGAGAAAGAAGTAAATACACATAGTGTGCAAAGCGTAGAAGATTGAAATAGTCACTCCATCCCAAATAGGGAATGGTAGTGAGACGCGCAGTGGAGTATATGCACTAAGTGTTTACCTCCAGATAAATTACATGGAATAGTAGCGTCCTCAAGGAGATAAGGGATAGAGGGCAAAGAGAGGGGAGGGAGGACAGGGGGGAGAGAGTGAGAGGAATGGGGGGGAGAGGATGCGGCATACAAAAGGAAGCCATATGAACAAATATCGTAATATGAACAAGCCTTTATACAAATGTCCTCCTTTACGTCACTTAATTCATTTAGTTAGGGATCTATTGACAATCAAGGGAAAAGGGAAAAAGGGGGGGGGTTATATGGGGAAACAAACAAGAGAAGAACTTAGGAAAGAGGGGAAAAGGTTATTTGATTGTCTATATATTAAAGATAGGTTTCCATTAAAAACTAGGAAGGGTATTAACAAGTGTTTATCTTAAAAAGACCTAAAAACAAACAATATACTCAGTGGACACCAGTAATAGTCCACTTCTATGGATACGGTGGCACCCTTAACGGGTAAAAACACCAAATGGCATGTTAACCCAGTCCAAAAAATGCCTACTGTAAACTTTTTAACCAGAGACAAGTTTGCTCATAAGAAGCAATCAAAGTTTAGTTGTTCGTTCATCCCCATCGGGGATGAACTTTTAAAGACAAAAATCCATCTAGATTCTTTCCTCGGTAACGCGTTGTCAAAGTCGCCTTTCCTAGGTGAGGCTTTTAAAACCTCAAGTACACGAATTTTCAAACAATGTATATTTCACTCGTGTACCTCATGTACGTGTCTAGAAACAGCAGTATCTCTCATGTGCCTGATGTCACCAAGGTGTTCACCTATACGTCTCTGTAATTCTCTTGTAGTCTTGCAAATGTAGTCCATGGGACAAGGGCATGTCATAATGTATACTACTCCATGTGTACTACAGTTAGCACAACTACGAGACTCATGGGTCTTTTTTGTCACAGAGCTTGTTACAGTTTTTGATGGTAATACCCAAGGACATATCTTCCTCACTGAAGATAAAATATGATTATTGCACACATTTAAAAAAAAATGGTGTTTTTCCTAAAAAGTATTTTTTTTTCTTGTTGATTTCTAATGCTATGAAATAGCATAGTTAGTTACACAGCAAGAAAGATTGTAAGTGACTCTTTTCTATCTACTCTCATTCTCCGGCTGTGAAACCTTTTATCTTACACAGTGCACAGCTTGTTGCCAAGAAAAGACCGACCATCAGAGACTGGCCAAGTGTACACAGTAATTACCGTATATTCCTAACTGAGGGGTTAACTCCTGAGATTCCAGTCAACTCTCTGCAGTCTACTGATTTCTATAAAGCAGTTAGTTCCTCCTCTTCCATCTTTGTTCCTGACTATACTTCTGTTATCAGTCCTGCAGCACCAGGCCACAAATAGTGTCATCATTTCAACATCAACTTCCAGAGCAGTTCTTCTATTCATTTCTCACTTCATCTCTATTTAAAAGGCCATGTTACTGGGAACAAGTCTGTCTACTCCCTAGGAATGCTTATGTCCCAATTATCACCCTGTCTAAACAGGCCGGCATGTGACAGATGAGCAAACTGCTTGGTCATGGCGTTGGATGATTTTTAAGCAAGCTTAAAAATTATTCTACTTGGAAATGAACTGTCAAGCATAAACATGGCATCTGATGCCGATAACAACAGAACAATTGCATCAACAATCATTCTGTGTGCATAGAAGTGTGGTCAGTCTGCATAAACAGGCTATTAAACTATCGCTAACATGCTTGCATGCAGCAGAATAGCAGTCATTTAACAGCTGCAATCAGCCCATTTAAATGACCCTTTAGGCTGCCTTCACATTTGCGTATGGAGCGCAGAGTACGAAACGCACACATGCGTTCCTATGTTTAACATGGGAACGCATGTGCCTGCGTATGGCTGCATTTGGCCGCATTTGCGTTCAGATGCGCATAATTTATGTGCACTCCAGACCATGCAGCATTTTTTTGTGCGTTCGCGGCGCTTGTGCTATCCGCAAGCGCCCGCAAGCGCACAAAATATGCATTGATCTCAATGGATCCGCATTGTCATCTGCATGACAGCGCAGGAGAACGCTGCGGATCACATTGAGATCTCTCCCAGTGGCCGCCGGTGATATCACAGGAGATCACCGACGGCCACCGGGAGATCAGTTGTAGCGTCTGATGATCTCCTCCTCCCTGCCGCCGGTAATCTCCTAGCGGTGTCGGCGGGGAGAAACAGCTGATGTGACAGCTGTTTGAATCTTCCCGCACCGACATCTCCTCTCACCGTCAACGCGGGAGATTCAAACAGCTGCCACATCAGCTGTTTAATCCCGCTGACACATCCCGCAGATTACCGGCGGCCGGGAGGAGGAGATTTCCACCGCTGATCTCTGCCTCCGGCCCGCCCCCGGACACCTCCAATTTGCTGCCCGGGCTCCATAGTGATGTGTCCGCAGGCGAACATTCTCCGCTGCGGACACAAAAAATGACCCTGCTTTTCACTGCTTTTGTGTCTGCATGCTGATGGCATGCAGACACAAATGCAAATGTGAAGCCAGCCTTACATGGGTTTCCTCCAGTTTCTTTCCATACTGCAAAAGCACAAAGTTAGGTTAACTGGCTACTTACAGTCATATGAAAACTATTACTGTGTCCATCAGTTATTACATATATCACACTGAAATAGCTGTTGCAAAAACCCAATTTTAAACAAAAAAAAAATTAGTAAGATTAAGAGGGGTGCCCAAACTTTTTCATATGACTGTATGAAAGTAGCCCTGGTGTGCCTGATATAGTAGTATATAGAAAATAGATTGAGGATAAAGAATTATGTGTGTGATGACAATCTCTGTTCAGCACTGCAGAACTTATGGAGGCCATAAAAGCAACAGAAAATGAATCAAAACAAAAGTATTCTTAGAAGCAATAGTCATAGAAGAAACACATGGCACCACACATGAGCATGAAGCTTTCTGAATGGTATTCAGGAAAGCTGGAAGTCTACGGAATGAACTATGAGCTAAGTGGTATGTCACCTATTCATTCAGTAATTGTGCAAAGTTTGTGCCTCTGAACACCAAAGGCAAACTTAAACAAGTAGAGTAATATATATTTTTACTAGTAGACTGTTGAAATTATGACACTATATGTCATAATTATGGCACGATAGTAAGGCATAAACTTTTACAATACACATAGGGCCATTTTACTATAATCCTAATCTGAATGAATCTTTGTTCTCTGTGTGGATCCTACCGATATATATGGGAATTAATTACCGTATACATTTGTTTTCCAGGCACAGACCTTAGTTTGACACAAAGCAGGACATGTAGAAGGGACAGCAGCAGGGTCGGACTGGCCCACCGGAGGATCGGGAAAATCCCCGGGGGGCCCCGACCCTTGTTGGCCACGCCCACTAAGCCCCGCCCCCCTATACCCCTTGGCACTATCCCGGAGAGGTGAGGCCCCCCCCGGTACTATCACTAATCATATCGGCGCACTGCCGATATGATTAGTGATGATGTTCGCTCTTTGCAGCGGCAGAGCAGGGAGAGCAATCTCCCTGCTTTGCCTGCTGTCGCGCTGGCTGCCGCTCTGCCTCCTCTGCGCAGAGACACTGCCTGGCGCGTGCGCAGGAGGAGACAGTCAGAGTGATGATTGCTTCCTTCCTGTGCGGGTGCCGGCAGCGTCGCGCTGCGGAGGAGTGACCAAGCGGTGGCAGCGTGAGTATGGGAGGTGGGGGCCCCGGGGGGTTGGCTGGTGACTGAGGAGCCCATCTCTTCTGCCATAAGAGTGGGCTCCATGATCTCTGTAAGAGCCCTGAGTGGGCTCCATGATCTCTGTAAGAGCCCTGAGTGGGCTCCATGATCTCTGTAAGAGCCCTGAGTGGGCTCCATGATCTCTGTAAGAGCCCTGAGTGGGTTCCATGATCTCTATGTAAGAGCCCTGAGTGGGCTCCATGATCTCTGTAAGAGCCCTGAGTGGACTCCATGATCTCTGTAAGAGCCCTGAGTGGGCTCCATGATCTCTGTAAGAGCCCTGAGTGGGCTCCATGATCTCTGTAAGAGCCCTGAGTGGGCTCCATGATCTCTGTAAGAGCCCTGAGTGGGCTCCATGATCTCTATAAGAGCCCTGAGTGGGCTCCATGATCTCTGTAAGAGCCCTGAGTGGGCTCCATGATCTCTGTAAGAGCCCTGAGTGGGCTCCATGATCTCTGTAAGAGCCCTGAGTGGGCTCCATGATCTCTATGTATGAGCCCTGAGTGGGCTCCATGATCTCTTTGTATGAGCCTTGAGTGGGCTCCATGATCTCTATGTAAGAGCCCTGAGTGGGCTCCATGATCTCTATGTAAGAGCCCTGAGTGGGCTCCATGATCTCTATGTATGAGCCCTGAGTGGGCTCCATGATCTCTATGTAAGAGCCCTGAGTGGGCTCCATGATCTCTATCTACCATCCCTGAGTGGGCCCCATGATCTCTAACTACCATCCCTGAGTGGGCCCATGATCTCTATGTACCATCCCTGAGTGGGCCCCATGATCTTTATGTATGAGTCCTGAGTGGGCCCCATGATCTCTATGTACGATCCCTGAGTGGGCTCCATGATCTTTATGTATGAGCCCTGAGTGGGCTCCATGATCTCTATGTAAGAGCCCTGAGTGGGCTCCATGATCTCTATCTACCATCCCTGAGTGGGCCCCATGATCTCTAACTACCATCCCTGAGTGGGCCCATGATCTCTATGTACCATCCCTGAGTGGGCCCATGATCTTTATGTATGAGTCCTGAGTGGGCCCCATGATCTCTATGTACGATCCCTGAGTGGGCTCCATGATCTTTATGTATGAGTCCTGAGTGGGCCCCATGATCTCTATGTACGATCCCTGAGAGGGCCCATGATCTCTATGTACGATCCCTGAGTGGGCCCTATGATCTCTATGTACGATCCCTGAGTGGGCCCCATGATCTCTATGTATGATCCCTGAATGGGCCCCATGATCTCTATGTACGATCCCTGAGTGGGCCCCATGATCTCTATGTATGAGCCTGAGTGGGCTCCATGATCTCTATGTATGAGCCCTGAGTGGGCTCCATGATGTCTATGTAAGAGCCCTGAGTGGGCTCCATGATCTCTATCTACCATCCCTGAGTGGGCCCCATGATCTCTAACTACCATCCCTGAGTGGGCCCATGATCTCTATGTATGAGTCCTGAGTGGGCCCCATGATCTCTATGTACGATCCCTGAGTGGGCTATATGATCTTTATGTATGAGTCCTGAGTGGGCCCCATGATCTCTATGTACGATCCCTGAGTGGGCCCCATGATCTCTATCTACCATCCCTGAGTGGGCCCCATGATCTTTATGTATGAGTCCTGAGTGGGCCCCATGATCTCTATGTACGATCCCTGAGTGGGCTCCATGATCTTTATGTATGAGTCCTGAGTGGGCCCCATGATCTCTATGTACAATCCCTGAGTGGGCCCCTTGATCTCTATGTACGATCCCTGAGTGGGCCCCATGACCTCTATGTATGAGCCCTGAGTGGGCCCCATGATCTCTATGTAAGAGCCCTGAGTGGGCTCCATGATCTCTATCTACCATCCCTGAGTGGGCCCCATGATCTCTATCTACCATCCCTGAGTGGGCCCCATGATCTCTATCTACCATCCCTGAGCAGGCCCCATGATCTCTATGTACGATCCCTGAGTGGGCCCCATGATCTCTATGTACCATCCCTGAGTGGTACTATCATGCATGCCCATTGCTCAGTATGTCCTGCCAGCCTCTGCGGTACTATCATGCCCACCCAGCATGTCCTGACAGCCACTGGTGGTAGTACTAGAATGATAGTACCACAGAGGCTGGAAGTACATACTGGGCAATGGGCATAATAGTACCACAAAGGCTGGGAGGACATACTGGGCAATGGGCATGACAGTACCACCAGTAGACTGACTAAGCGGTCTCCAGGGCTCAGTCTCCCCTCCTCGCTGCTGTTAGGCTGGGTTAACATTGCATTTATGCTGTGTGTTACAACGGATCCATTGTAAATCAGCACAAATGCAATGTACCATAGACTTGTATTGCAAAAATGCAGACTAACGGTTGCAAAAATAGGCATGCGTTTGAAGGTATGCATTATTTGCAATGCACAGGAAAACACGGTCGCTGGGTGGAGGCCAGCTGAGCACTTCTCACAGCTGTGTTCTAGTGTAAAGGCACCGTTACACACAACGATATCGCTAACGATATCCTTGCAATGTCACCGGTTTTGTGACGCTGCAGTGACCTTGCAGCGACATCGCTGTGTGTGACATGCCGCAACGCCCATTGATTAGCTCGCTGATTGTTGCGTAATGGCCGGAACCAATTTTCGGTCGTTGGTCTGCTGCTGTCATGCATGCATCGGCATGTGTGACAGGGTCCAACGACCAGCGATGTCCATTCTGACAGGCTGGGTAAGCGGGAGCAGGCTGGTAACCAATATACACATCGGTTAACTAGGCACAGCGCTGTGCTTAGTTACCCGATGTGTACCTTGGTTACCAGCATTATCGCTGCTCGCTGGTGAGTCACCAGCGACCTCACAGCGATGTTCCAGCGATCCCGGCTGGGTCGGATCGCTGGTGGGATCGCTGGCACATCGCAGCGTGTAACAGGGCCTTTATTCTGTGCCTGCTCATTTCTGTCAGCAGACATATTTGTCTGATGGCAATAATGTAGCAGAGCTGAAGACAGAACACATATGGATTACGTCGGAGTGAGGATTTTTTTTTATTAAAGATGGAGTCTCTAAATGTGTTTAGTGTTTGATTTTTATTAAAAAATGCTTTTGTCTGTGTTGTGTTTTTTTTCTGTTTACTAGAAATTCATGATGGCCATGTCTAGTTTGGCGTGACACCATGAATTTCAGGCTTAGTACCAGCTGATAATACAAAGCTGATACTAATCCCAATATTACCCAGAGCCAGATAAAGCGCCTGAAAATGGCACTACGATGAATGCGCCAATTCCAGGGGTGGCTGCGGGCTGCCGTTTTCAGTGTGGGGGGCCCAGAATGCTTGGGCCTCACCATGCTGAGAATCCCAGCCCCAAGCTGCCTAGTTTTACCTGGCTGGAAATCAAAATATGGCGGGAGCCCATGCATTTTTATTTACTTATTTTTTTAAATAATTTAAAACAAACATTGGGCTTTCCTGCCTTTTGATCCCCAGCCAAGGTAAAGCCAAGCAGCTGGAGGTGGCATGCTGCAGCTGTCTGCTTTATCTGCGCTAAGAATCAAAAATTCCACGGAGCGCTATATAATTTTTTTTATTCTTTTTTTTCATACCTCTATATGTGTGACAGACCCAACAGGCAATCACAGACGCTGACACAGAGAATGGTCGTCTGTGATTGGCTGCTTGAGTAACCTGAAAGCAGCCCATACATAGTACCATACCAGAATGCATGGGCTGATTGTAGATTACTCAAACAGCCAATCACAGATGCCCATCCTCTTTGCCAACATCTGTGATGGGCTGGTGGGTCTGTCACATATAGAAGTGCGAAAATAAATCATTTTTAAAAACATGACGTAGCGCTCAGAATTTTTTGATTCTCACCGCAGATAAAGCAGACAGCTACAGCCTGCCACACCCAGCTGCCTGGTTTTACCTTGGCTGGCAATCAAAAGACAGATATGCCTAATATTTGTTTTAAACTTATGTAAAATATCTATATATTTTTAAATGTGTTGGCTCCCATGATATGTTGATCGCCAGCCAGGTAAAACAAGGCAATAGGGGGCTGGGATTCTCAGCATGGTAAGGCCCAAGCGTTCGTGGCCCCCCACGCTGAAAATCGCAGCCACCCCTGAAAATGGCGCATTCATCATAGCACCATTTCCAGGCACTTTACCCGGCTCTTCCAGTGGCTCTGGTGGTGAGTGGTACCCTGGGTAATAAAAGGGTTAGTACCAGGCCAGCTTTGTATTATCAGCTGGTACTAAGCCCAAACTTCATGGTGTCATGACAAATTAGACATGGCCACCAGGAATTTCTAGTAAACAGAAAAAAAAAATGAAATTTTTTTAAAATTAAAAATAACACACAAAACACATTTAGGGACTCCATCTTTAATTAAAAAATCCTTGTTTCGACGTAATCCACGGGTCTTTTGTCTTCAGCTCTGCTACATCTTTGCCATCAGACAAAAATGTCTGCTGACAAGGATGAGCAGGCACAGAATGACACTGGAGCACTGTTACTGTGTAGTGCGGCACTATGTTTCTTTTTTTGTCATTTCATGTAGTGTAGAAATATTGGGAAAAGTGTGGATTGTGCTATGGAAGTGAGTCAGGTATAGCTAACTATGTTATTTTCTGCAGAGATGAGTCCTACATAGAAGACGTGATATCGGTCTGCGACAGATAAAGAACTTCACCTAGAGACATCACTGGTGAGTATGTGTATAAGGCTAGGGTCACACTTGTAAAATTCCCTGCGTTGTTTGCATAGAACTTAGAATTTTTTTTCTCACTACGCAGCCTTCACGCAGGCTGAGTAGCGGCGAACGCGGCCCCTAGCAACCCTGCGGGGAGTGCGATTTGCACCACGCACAGGGGAGCGCATCGTGATGCGTTCCCTGTGCGTGGTGCATGCGTGGTGCAATTCGCACTCCGCGCAGCCGCTGTGTAGCTGGTATCCAGGAAACAGCGGGTTGCTAGGGGCCGCGTTTGCAGCTACTCAGCCTGCGTGAAGGCTGCGTACAGGCTGCGTAGTGAGAAAAAAAATCTAAGTTCTATGCAAACAACGCAGGGAACTTAGAATTTTGCAAGTGTGACCTTAGCCTTACTTATACACACACACTGACACTATATACAGAGCTCCTGTGTATAATGTCAATAGTGATCATTGCATTACCTGTACACTGACACTATATGCAGAGTTTTTTTTACATTTTTATTAATTTAGTATTATTTGTCACTATGTGGTGGCATTATGTACTTTGGTCATGACATGACAGTATTTGTCCTTTGTATGTAGTATTATTCGATCACTATGTGGCGGTAATATGAGGTCTCATGGTGTGGCAGTATTTATACCTTATATGTGGTAGCATTTGATCATTA